>JASFAX010007022.1:0-28413 GCA_030737875.1 Allium sativum | reverse complement strand
ATTGGATTCTATACCATTATTTTATATGCTACACTATGATTGTCCATGCACTTACATGTGCAGTTTAGAAAACAATCGTGGTGTTTTAGAGAGAGGTGTAGTTGAGTCATATACATGCACACACGGGTGTGGTGCGCGTGTGCATGTGTGTGTGTTTGTATTTGCACAAACGCGTGCATGCACACACACATATATGTATGTAGGTAAGGTGCAACTACATTTTGCACCGCTAAGGTTTTAGTGTTATACTATTTGAAATTAATTGGAACTTTAAGATGTTCAGTCTTTACTACGAGCATCGTGTCCACAATAATTGATATCGTTTTGAAACATCTAATATGTTCGAAATGTTAAATCAGAATCAATAGTTAAAATATTAATTTTATGTCTGGATTTCTCAAATTTGCCAAAATTTAGTAAGGATGATTTGGGTGTGTGTGCGCGCGCACCCGCACATTAAGGGGCTTTTTGAAATGCTGCACCCATTTCTATCTAATTGTGGTCAACGAGATTGATTGGTTTAATGACGTTGGCATTGTTGGCATGTCGCTATTAACATTGAATTAATGATGCAGTCAACATTACATAATCAATAATATGAATCCAAGGAACAAAATCGGGGTGCAAAATATGCTATATTAGATGTATTGACATACATAGTTAAACATATCCACAAGCACGCATGCGTGCACGTGTGCACACATATGCTAGCGTATGTACGTATAACACATATGGGAAGAGAGGGACTGCATCCCTTGTGCTGCCTTCTTTTCAAAGATACAACTCAAAATGGAATCAAACTTTGTGAATATGTTCTTATATCGTTCAAGATAATCTTCGTCTGTCAGCAGCTCTAGCAAGGTCGGCAAGGGCTCTCATCTCCCCAGCAGAGGGAGAAGGTTCAATTTATGACAACCACATTTTAGCGGTTTTTCATTTGCGGAGGCATGCAATGATGGTATAAAATCCACAAGAACGAAAAGTGCCACCGTAATAGTCCGGCTAATATTGGGATACGGGTGTGGTTGGGGCAACCCAATCTACATCCCTAGTCTATGAAAGTAGGTTATTTTTTTTATTTAAAAAAAAGGGATATCTTCATATAAATTTGGTTTGTTTGGATAATTCTATAGTAAAAAAATAATTGATTTTTTCTTCTTCAGGTTAATGGTTGAATTCAATGGTTTTGGTTGATATTAACTTAACATTTTGGAATGTGCTGGAAATTGCATAATAATCTTAGTGTTGTGATGATGGTCATGAATGGTATAAGAACGTATCTAATAAATTTGAGTTCATTTCATTTCAAATTATATAACTAGTATTGGAATGTATGGCACGGTTGTTGCGCAAGGAGCATGGATAAATAAACTTTAATCTAGCCAACAATGCATGCAAAATTATTTGGTTTGGTCCTAGCTGACTGAGATGGGTCTTCAGAAATGTACGGCCATGACCTGTGGTTCTTGTATTTGTAACTAAGAGTTTTATACATTTAATTGAATCATAACAGACTTATTTGCCGTTATGGTTCTATATATTTATGAACGTATCAGTCAACATATCTAATGCGTAAAAATAATAAGTACTATTGTCCTCCTAATTACCGGCGTATTCTCTTTAAAAAAAATCCCAGCATATACCTCATAATTGGTATACAAAATAATGCCTTCTGCCTTTTGCATTGCAACTCGACTCTTACATTGCTTTTGAAATCAGGGTTTCCATCGATTCACCACTACTGATGTAGAGATACGGCATCTCAATGAGGAAAAAGCAATTCAAGCTGCTTCTGGACTATTTGCAGAGCTTGTTTTATTGGTGTGTTATTTATTACCAGATAACTGAATCTTTCTTTTTTGTTAATGTCTTCCATATCATTGTGCAAAAGACATATAAACTGCTCTATGAAAAGGTTGCTACCATTTTCACGGTTTTGGACTGCAGTGCACGCTGATTGTCTATTGTTGGCTTTCTTAGGTTGTTGCTGTTGCGCTAGTGTGTGAGATTCAAAGAAGAACTAAATCAAAGGCAGCTAAAAAGGAAGAAATGTTTGAACAAAAATTTAAGGTACCCATGTTTTGCCAAAAATTTACATATGAATGGTAAATGATATTCTTTATTTTTTATGCATTTCTATTCCTAATCACAAATATCTTGTTTTTTCAATCAATAGCATGTACTGCAATTATGCCTTTTTCAAATTGGATCTATAGTGCATAACTAATAAACTTCTAATAACAGTAATTAGTTTTCTATCATTATCATTATTTATTTATTTTTCTCTTTCTTGTTTATATAAAAATTACAACCAAGAGGGATATGTTAATGCGTGCACATCTGATGCCTCTGGAGGATCCTCTGTACTTTTGGGATCTAGAGACATTTAAACTCAAAATATCCCCTTTTTTATTCCTTCCTATAAACACTAATTATCATTGAAACATAAATCTAAGATAAAAAATATTTTTTTAAAGACATTTTTTGAATCAGCAAATATCTTCAATTTTCTTTGTTCAGCTTGGGAAATAAGTTGAACCTTGAGTATCCGTATACGTAGTTACCAACGCGGGTTGGCGAAGCTGGTAAAAGCAAGTTACGTTCGTCAATGAGACTAGGTTTCGAGCTACTGCAGCTTCATTTAGTTCTTGATTAAGATGATAAATGTTCCGTTGGCGCTTCTAGCTAGGATACGTCTTCCAGAGTTTAGAACTGAAAGCTTGATTCATTCTTTTTTTTTCAAAGGGAGGAGAAAAATCACATACATGCATTTTTATACGTTCTTATCCAGTGCATATAGATCCATATGCATTTTTTTTCCCAGTACCATTATTCATTTGGCAAATTATCAGTATTTCATTATATTATATTTCTACTTAATTGAATAGTGATCTTAAAAAGAAAATCATTGACGTGATATTCAACTGAGTAGTTTGGATATTAAAGAAAATGCTTGTTTACTGATTTTCTTATACTTCGGCAATATACACTTCTCTTTTTGTGAAAATTATTCTCTTTAGCAACTTAAGAATTGAGCTGTTTCGTAATCACTATCATTCATTGTTCCTTTTATCCTGGGTGATATTTTGTGTTATAGGAAATGTATGAAAAAAGGGAACGGGTGGAGCAAAGAATGGATGGGCTGCTGCAAAAACTTGATGAGATAGATCAACTAGCAAGAGATAAAGGTCTTCCAGGCATCTTTGCACTCATTCCGGCCAATTATCAAACTCATGAATCAAGCAAATCAACATCATAGCTAATCTGACCATAAGGAATAATAACCATTTTAAACTCAAATTTACTGTTTTTTTTATGGAGACTTTGTTATAATTTTCGCAGATTTTTTGCTTGTTTGAGGTCAGGTCAACTTAACTATGATTTTGAATTGCTAGTTTGTGTATGTGATTTCTAGATGTTTTGCTTTTGTACTATTAATTCATTGTTGATATTGCATAAGCTTCCATGACTATCATGTTGAAAGCATGATTAGGTGGGAATGCAAATGGACGTCATATATCTTCAAGTAAAAAAAAAAATCCAAAAGAACAAAAAATACATGCAAAAATAGGTGATGCATTTCATTCTTGCTTCAATGATAATGTTCTTTTTTCTTTATCAACATTGTTGGAGGACAAGCGAAGAGCAAGTTGATTTGAAATTGATTTTATGCACTAAAATTAAAATATTAATTTAACAAATAAAAAACGAGTCAACCCAAGTGAAATTTAGGAGCAAAAGACCAGTCAAATATATTGATATTTTTTACAATTGAAACCAATTAAATCAAAGACTGGGTTTATTTGTCGAACTTGAAATAAGCTGGAATATTGTGATAGCCCGCTCTGCACCAGCCGACATTTCCTCCGAAGGTGCGCTGTGCTAAGGTCCAACTAGCACGGGACGGTCATCAGAAGAAAAGAAAGAAGACGAAGGACTTACAAAGAACCTATAGAATGTCTCACAGCGCATGGAATAAAATATAGTAATAACATAACTTTGACATAAAACATGCGAGACAGTGCATAAGCTGAAAACTAAACCTTCAACAACACAGGAAGAATATCTATATATATCATACGTGGAAGCCTCCTTCTCGTCTCCGGATCTGCTACTCGTGCATATCACCTAACCTGTCTTTAGTCTGCTCGTGTGAGCACTCAGAGTAATAAGAAAAGACATAAAACTCTGGGTCAGACAAAAAGTCTGGTATGAGTGATAAGCAGCAAAACAGGACAATAACAGGTATACTAAATCATACCTGAACCTGGACCTGCAACCAAAGAGTTAGCACAACATACCGCTCAATACTCTAAGGTGGCACTAAACATAAGGTATAAAGATAATGGGGGTGGGGGTGTGCATGTCATAGTGAAGGTAAGCAATCAAGCATAGCAACCATCCTCACATCTCTCACTCAGTGCGTAAAGCATACGATATCCACCACTTTGATCACCCTATTCCTTGCTATGATCACTCTGCCCCATGGAGTCGTAACGGCTCCACTGCACTGATCCATAGCCACTAATCATTTGATATGTCCACTCTGCCCCATGAAGTCATGACAACCTCACTGCACTGGCTCATAGCCTTGCTACGATCACTCTGCCCCATTGAGTAGTGACTACCCCACTGCACTGATAACGTAGTCTAATCCGTCTTGCAGTGGTGAATCAAAGTTATGGACGTCGATAACCCCTTAGCACACGTCCCGCAGCAAAGTCCAATCATGAAGTTAACTCGTTGGTTCCCAACTGGATCCTGAGTTCTACTTCCCATTTGGACTACATTTGCATCTCGGGATTTGGTCAACATCTCCTCCGGATCGGTCTTCATTTGGTTCAGAAACAAACTTCCTTTTGGATCAGTTCTCTTCTCCTTGTTCAGTTCATGGTTGTCAACCCCACTTAGGTCGGGTCGTGCCTCCTGCATTGGATCGGGTCGTGGTGCCCAAGCTTCTGGTCGTGACATCATGCTCCAGTTCAGTTCGTAGGTGATCCCTGCTCCGGGTCGGGTCGTGCCTTCTGGTCGGGTCGGGTCGCTGCACCTGTTCGTGGCTCCTTCACTCGTGGCGCCTCAGGTCAGTCCTCCTCTTCAGGCATCAGCTCGTGGCGTGCTTTCCCAGGCGGTTCGTGGAAGGGTGGAGCGGCTCGTGGGGGTGGTCACGATCGGGTCAGGTACGAGCAATCCAATACGGTTCCTGGTCAATTTCCAGCAGTTCTTCCAACGACTGTTTTACGCCATTCGACGGCATTTTCAACCGATCTAACTGTTCTAATCAATCACAAAACATACCATACAGTCATAGCAACATGTATAATCATTCGCAAACACCAAAACAACAATATGATATGTCAAAACAGATCAAACATACCCAAAACCCATATTTTTCCCTTAAGCATATTTAAACAAATCTAATGATAGGATTAGCAAAACTTAACCAAATCAACTCAAATTTCTAATAGAGATCTAAAATAATATTTAAGAATTTATAAATATTTTTTTAGATTTTTAACATGCATAATTTCGTTAATTAACACTAATCATCCTAATTAATTGTAATTAGTGTAAAAACAATGCTAATCCCTCACCTTTGCCACAAATGAACTATCAAATCTGAAAACTCTACTGTATGGGTCGAATTCCAATGCCTAGCAGCAGCCCCAACTCTGATTTGGTGCTATTTCTCCTTGATTTGATGTAGTTTAAGCCAAAACTTAATTAAGAAGTGATTAGGGGTGTTTTTAAATGTTGGAGGCCATTGTTAGGGTTTCTATGATGTAAGTGGCGGCTGAAAAGTGACTAAAACCGAAATCCTAACCCTAGCAGACCTTAAATACCCCAAATCCTGAAATTTCCCAATGGGCCAAGCTAATAATCACCCGGTTAAACCCAATTAGCCGTTTTAACCCTCTATACCTTAATTCAGCCATATCTCTCAAACGGTAAGTCCGTTTGGCTAATGTAAACACTCTACAGAAAGAGAAACCATCATCCGAAGCCAATGGAAGTGGTTTCAGGTCAAAACTACTTACCAATCAAAAGTTATAGGCGAAACAAGATTCGCCAGGAGCAAAAAGATCATTTAAAAATCGGCAAAAATCATGAACATGGGAAATGACCCCAATAGTCGTTCCCCAATGTTACACGACCATACGACTTCATGCGAAAAAGAAATAAATATTCTACGATTTTACGATGCGTAGAATACGGGTCGTTACATTCTCCCCTCCCCCCTTAAGAAATTTTGTCCCCGAAATTCCTTAACCAAAACATACAAAGGATTCCGCATGCCTACCAATCATTCACAAAACAATAAAACAACACAACAAGCCTATCCTAGCATGCGGTTTACTGACAAGGGAGTACTATATCGACATATAAAACCTTACCAGGCAAAGATTTCCGGATACTTCTTCCTTATGACCTCCTCTGTTTCCCAAGTACATTCTTTCTCACTCTCTCTGTAACACCCCGTATGTTGAATAACTTGCTATAATATAAAACAGGGCATAATTAAATTTTAAAATCTGAATCAGGGGAAACGGGCTTTGCCATTGCGTTCGTCTCGGAAAAATACGCGAAATAGAGTCCGAAATTTCGTGAATCGGAGTCCGTATGACTGAGATATGGCCTTTTGAAGTTTCTCGAAAAATCAGAAAACGAAACAGATTTCAAAAATTCAGAATATGGGCTAGGCGGGAAAATTCCCGCCCAGACCAGGTCGACCTGGGTGTCGACCTGCCCACCAGGTCGACTAGGGTGTCGACCCTAGTGTCGACCTGGGGGTCGACCTCCCTGGTTGAGCCCAGGTGACCTAGGTGCACAAGTTTGGCTTTTGGGCTGTGTTTTGGTGGCTAGGACGAGATCTGACGGCTCTAATCTAATTTAGGGTTAATCTAATGGCCTAAAACACCTAACTAATCTATAAATACACCCTAAGACTACCCTAATTCATACTAAAAATAGCTACAACACCGTTATGCCGTGAAAATGCAACTTGAAGGAGCCTCCATCAAATTAAAGAGGAAGATAGCTTCTCAAATCAACCTCTAATCAACTCTAGCAACTTAATCTTCTTCTTAGGAGTGCTAATCAACAAGTTGTGAGTTTATATAGCCTTAATGACCAATTGTTGAAATGATTATGATAGGATATAATGAGGTTATGGCTATGAATGTGGATCAATGCAAGTTATGCAAGTCATATGCTATGTGATCATGATGTTATGCAAGTTATATGCTACATGTTCATGATGTTATGCAAGTTATGCAAGTCATATGCTACATGTTCATGATGTTATGCAAGTTATATGCTATATGATCATGATGTTATGCAAGTTATGCAAGTGTTAGGCTATGTGTTCATGATGCTAGTTATGCAAATTGCTATGATAAACATTGATCCATTATGACACCATGATTATGCAAGTTTGGTGTATGATTATATGCAAGTTCATGTATGCAAGTTTGGTGTATGATTATATGCAAGTTCATATATGACATGTTATGCAAGTATGGTGTTTGATTATACGCAAGTAACATGTGTAAGTTTACACCTTTGTATGATATGCATACATATGCAAGTTAACCCCTTTGTATGTCATACATACATATGCAAGTTTACCCCTTTTTGTATGACATAAGTAACTTATGCAAGTTAATCTCTTTATGACATATGTGATTCATGCAAGTTTGGGTTGATTATTTATGCTAGTTGGGTTTGATGCTATATGCATGTTGACACCTTTAAACCCATGTTGATGCTAATGTTATGCAAGTTGAACCCATTGTATTTTTGATGAATCTTCCCTTTTATGTCATGTTGGCGAATTACGTGGGGAACGATGGGGTTAATATACATGTTAATGAAATGGTGTGAAGTTGGTATGATTACGCATACCATAAAGTGGATGGACATAATTGAGTCAATTATGTACATCGTTAAAATTGGAATTAATTAGGGAAAATTAATTCGAAATATGGGGGTGATTAATTAGGTGTAATTAATCGACTAAGACACGAGGTTGGACCCTTTTGTAGCATAAGACTGCCCGGAACCGACCGGCAAATCCAGCGGCTACAAATGATTGGCCCAATGTGAGAGGTCTTAGGCACAAACTAAATACGTGACAAGTGTATAGACACGCGGTTAGACTCGGTTATGGCGTAAGGCTGCCCGGACCCAACCGACAATTCCAGCTGCCATAAAAGATAGTCTAATGTGAGAGGTCTTTACAATGGTTACGTTCTTAATCAATTAAGAAACACTTAACCAGATAAGCATGTAGTGGGCATGAGGGGTTAAGTGGGTGCCTTGGGTGGCATGTGGAAATCAAGTAAGTGCCTTGGGTGGCATGTGGAAATCTAGTGGGTTGCCTTGGGTGGCAATAGAAAATACGATTAGAATACTTAACCAAGTGGAAACATGTAATTAAACATGATTAAAGGGTTAAGTGGGTTGCACTAGATAAAGTGACAAGCTTAGGTGGGTAGCTTGTGGGGGCCCATTTCACCCAGTAACCCATATGTATCTTATTGGGCTCGACCCATGTCGAGGACGGGACACGCGTACTGGGCTTGACTATAAGAGGCCAAAACTGGTTAGCGGTGGCAACGCAAGTCCAACGGGTTTCATATGCGTGTGTGGACCCGGGCTGGTAGGTAAGACGTTGTTGCATCGTGTAGGTATAAGCCGTGCACCATTTGTTGTATCGGGTTGCCACTTTGGGGACTTGATACACCCCACTGTGGGGCCAGCACGGGTATCTACGGCAGAGAGCCGATCGCTTGGGGAGTAGTGGGTACACACCTAGTGGAGATATGGGCAGGCGACACCTATGTAGTCAGTTAGGGGTACACGAAACTACTGGGTAAATTTTCTAAGTCCTTGGGTGGGATCAACCTTTAAGTAGGAATGACTTGTGTGGTGCAGTTAGTAATTACCCTTGGGTGGGTAGATGCGTCTTTACTGTTATCTTAGTTCATCCTATGTCTAGTTGGCTACTAGTGTAGTCATTTATCCCCAGTCATCCCGTACCAAGTTTATATCATACCCTAATTACTTTAATGATTGTGTTGTTAAAGTTATAGGGCTCACTCAGACTTATGTCTGACCCCGTTGTATTTATCTTTTTCCCCTCAGGTCCTCAGGTTAGGCCTAGTACTAGTGGGCTTTGATCAGATTTCTTTATCTATCTTCTAGAGCTTGGACCGTGATGTAAAGCCCAGCTTATCTTTTCTTTTATGGCTATTGTTTATGTAGTGGGGTTATGTACTTATGTTTTTATCAGGATGGATATTTAGTACTTGACTCTTTATGGTGTTGTAACTAAACATGTTTACCTTCTGCTGCAATGAAATGATGTTTTAGATTTTCAAGTATTTATATCTGTCTTGTGTAATTTTTCTGTTCTATATTCACTTAAAATGCTCCACCGAAGTTAAGGCATTCCCTTAGTGAGTGACCTTAGCGGGTGTGGGGTGTTACACGTGGTATCAGAGCGAAGGTTACCGGAACAGATAAAATTTTTAGAAAACTATTTTTCTAAAATCATATTTGGAAGAAGTATTTTCAAAAACATGTCTTTTAAGAGAAAAGTTTTTGAAAGAAAAGCATAATCCCCAATAGCCATATCTTTATCTTTCGAATTCTCCGTTTTGAGTCTTTCCTTTTTCGTTTCAGCATGGCTGAAGATCTTAACTTACTGGAGGGTGTAGCGATACCAGTATGGTATAGGAGATTGATGGAGGCTAGGGCCGCCACTGCGGGTCCAGCAAATGTTCCTCCACCAATAGTAGCACCCGATCTTCCTCCTCCTCCTCCTCGCACGGATACTTTTGCTAAGACTTGCAAGGAATTTAAGGCTATGGGAGGGAAACCCTTTCAAGGATCAGAAACTTTTGTGGAAGCTAGAGATTGGCTTAAGGAGGTGGAAGAGTTGATAGATATCTTTGAGATGGAAGAAGGAAAGAAAGTCAAGTTAGCTGCTTGGTTAATGAAGGGAGAGGCCTCGTTCTGGTGGGAGGTCACTAATGGAGAGCGCCATGTTGACTCTTGGGCGGATTTCAGGCAAAGGTTTGTGGCAAAGTTTCTCTCAAGGGCGGAGGAAAACTTGTATATGGAAAGGTTCTTGACTCTAAAGCAAGGAAACCTACCAGTGAAGGAATATGTCAACAAGTTTAATCAATTGGCAAGGTTTGGCATAGACATGGTGAATACACCGGAGAAGAAGGCTTTGAGGTTCATTAAAGGCTTGAATGAACCGATGCATGGATTGGCTATGACTCACATCCCTATAGGGGCCACCTTTGAGAAGCTAGTAGACATGGCACTCATGCATGAGGAAGAGAAGGGTCCCAACTCTAAAAAGGCACCAGAGAAGAAAGGAGATCAGAAGATACCTCAACAACAACAACAAAACAAGGGTGGGAAAGGCAACGGTGGCAAGGGAAAGAAGAAGTGCTTCAATTGCGGGACACCAGGCCATCTAAGCAAAGATTGTCGGAAGAAGAAGAAGACGGGCTGCTTCCACTGTGGCGAAGCAGGCCATCTAGTGAAAGACTGCCCTAAAAAGGGGTAGAGGACGGGATCTACCTCTGGAGGACAGGTGCAAGCTCTTATGGCACCAGGTCAGGCAAGAGGGCAAGTTCAGGCTCTCGCGGTTCCACCAATTCAGGAAAGAGGTAGAACTATTTCCGTTGAAAGTCTGGTTTTTCTGTTTGATCATCCTGTCCGTACTTTGTTTGACTCTGGCGCATCGCATTCGTTTATCTCATCATCATTAGTTGAGTCACTACACTTAGACACCAGTCTAGTAGATGATCCCTTGGTTGTTTCAAACCCAATTGGGGGCTCCACTTATTTGTCTATGATATGTTTGGGTTTGAAGATTTCTATACTTAGCATTGAGTTTAGATGTGATGCTTTTGTTTTGGGCTTCACGGGCTATAGGTTGATTTTGGGCATGGACTGGTTATCCAGTAATGGTGCCGTTCTTGATTGTGAAAGGAGAGTTGTTAGGCTCATGACCCGCTTGGGTAACACTCACGAGATCTCTTGTAATCCCATGGATTCTGTTATGCTAAGTTATCTTGAATCGCTTGACGCTTCGGTCGAGAGTTTGCGATCTGTTAGAGTGGTCCAGGAATACTCGGATGTGTTTGAGGAGGTGAAGGGCTTACCTCCGAAGCGGGAGATAGACTTCCGAATATATCTGGTGGACAATGCTAAGCCAGTATCTTTACCAGTGCGCCACATGGCTCCTCGTGAGAGGAGGGAACTCCATAAGCAAGTAGGGGAGTTGCTTGAGAAGGGGTTCATAAGACGAAGTATATCGGAGTGGGGTGCTCCAGTAGTTTTTGCCACGAAGGCGGATGGGTCCCTCAGACTTTGTGTAGACTATAGAGAACTCAACAAGCTCACAAAGAAGAATAGACACCCATTGTCGAGGATTGATGATCTTTTTGATCAGTTGGTTGGCGCCTCAATGTTCTCACAGTTGGACTTGGCCACGGGGTTTCATCAGTTGAGAGTGGCTGAGGATAGCATAGACAAGACTGCCTTTAGGACTCCGGATGGTTTCTATGAGTGGCTTGTGATGACATTTGGTTTGACGAACGCCCCTGCATACTTTGTTGATTTGATGAGAAGGGTGTTCAGGGAGTACCTTAATAAATTCGTGGTGGTCTTTGTGGATGACATCTTAGTCTTTTCTAAGAGTGAAGAAGAGCATGCCCTACATCTTAGGGAAGTGTAAGAGGCTCTTCGAGCGCATAGCCTTAAGGCTAAATTCTCTAAATGCCACTTCTGGAGGAAGGAAGGGCGGTTCTTGGGGCACGTGGTCTCCAAGGAAGGGATAGCTGTGGATCCCGCGAAGGTAGTATCCATCCAAGATTGGAAGGTTCCGAAGAATGCTACCGTGGTGAGGAGTTTCTTGGGGTTGGCTGGCTACTATAGGAAGTTTATCAAGGACTTCGCGAAGATATCAGCCCCATTAACTCGCTTGACGAAGAAGAATCTCTTCTTCGCATGGGACGTAGATTGTGATGATGCGTTCCGACGGTTAAAGAGAGCTTTAACCACAGCTCCAGTCTTAGTGTTGCCAGATGGGAGTAAGCCATTTGTTGTCTATACCGATGCTTGTGGGACAGGACTGGGCGCAGTCTTAATGCAAGAGGGAAGGGTAATAGCCTACGGTGGAAGGCAGTTGAGAGCGCATGAGAAAAATTACCCTACCCATGATTTAGAGTTGGCCGCTATTGTTTTTGCGCTTAAGACTTGGCGTCATTATCTTCTTGGCGAGAGATTCGAATTGTTCACTGACCACAAATCATTGAAGTACTTGTTTTCTCAGAAGGATTTGAACTTGAGACAGCAAAGGTGGATGGAGTTCTTAGCATCCTATGATTTCGAGATAGCGTATACCCCTGGCAAAGGTAACGTGGTGGCGGACGCCTTGAGCAGAAAAAGGTTGTCCTTGAGTCCATTGTTCGTGGAACGACGAAGCTTGGAATTTATCTCGATGTTTGATTTCAGACCTTCCGTTGACTATATGCCCGGTTTGCTAGCATCCTTGGACGTCAGACCTACTCTTTTGGGACGGATTGGCGAGGCACAGCGGGACGACCCACAGTTGGTTGAGTTGGTAGAGAAGCTCATAAGGGGGGGTCGTCCAGCCATTTGAGTAGGTACACCCTAGACGATAGGGGGTGCTTGTGTAGAGACGGTAGACTTTGTGTACCGCAAGACGAGGGTTTGAGGAAGGCTATACTTGATGATGCGCATCGTTCAAAGATGACCATTCATCCTGGTGGGGACAAGATGTACCAAGACATGAAGCGAGTTTTCTTTTGGGCCGGTATGAAGAAGGATGTGGCCGAGTATGTCGCTAGATGCTTGGTGTGCCAACAAGTGAAAGCGGAGCAAAAGAAACCCGGTGGGTTGCTTCACCCATTGGAGGTTCCGCAATGGAAGTGGGATAGCGTCTCGATGGATTTTATTGATGGGTTACCAAGATCGAGGAAGGGTAATACGGGAATTTAGGTTGTGGTAGACAGACTTACTAAGAGCGCCCATTTCATACCCGTGAAGAGCAAGAGGACTGCTCCATGGCTAGCTTCAGTTTACCTTCGAGAGATAGTCCGATTGCATGGGGTACCTTCTAGCATAGTGAGTGATCGAGATCCTATCTTCACTAGCGAGTTTTGGAAAAGTTTGCAAGAGGCAGTTGGTACTCAGTTGTGTTTGAGAACCGCATATCATCCTCATACGGACGGCCAGACCGAGAGGGTGAATCGTGTTCTAGAAGACCTTTTGAGGCTATGTATCTTAGATTTTGGAGGTACATGGGAAGAGCATCTTCCATTGGTGGAGTTCGCGTATAATAACAGCTTTCAGTCTAGTATTGGCATGGCTCCTTTCGAAGCTCTTTATGGAAGCCCTTGTCGATCACCTACATGTTGGTGGGAATCTACGGATAAGATCTTGCTTGGGCCTGATATGGTTAGAGAGACTTCGAAAAGATTGATTTGATTTGAAGAAGGATGAAAGCAGCGCAAGATAGGCAGAAATCTTACGCGGACAAGAGGAGGACAGATCTTGAGTTTGATGTTGGGGACATGGTCTTTGTCAAAGTATCTCCATTACGGAATGTAGTTCGCTTTGGGTCCGTTGGGAAGTTAGCACCAAGATTTGTAGGACCATTTCCTATTAAGGAAAGGATTGGACGGATGGCATATTGGGTGGATTTACCCGAGAGACTTAGTGGGGTACATGACGTATTCCATGTGTCACATTTGAGGAAGTGCCTACATGAGACCGCAGAGGTGGTAGAGCCGAGCTTGCTAAGAGAAGTGGAGGTAGAGCGTGATGCGACTATTCGACGAGCTCCTACCCGCATCCTTGGGTCAGAGATTAGGAATTTGAGAAACAGAGAGGTTCGACTAGTCAAAGTGCAATGGGGAGAAGATGAGAGCAATGCTACTTGGGAGACAGAAGCGAAGATGCGTTCATTGTACCCATTCCTTTTTGAGGGTATGTCTTTTAACTTCTCCTTTATCGTTTGTCTAGTACTTATCTTATCTTTAGTATGTCCTCTCATTAGTACCTTTGACCTTTAGATAGGGTAAACCTATGGTTGAAACATGTGTTTGAGACATGTTATGATTGATGGATGCGTGTGGATGCAAGTGTTTGCTAGTGGTTGCTCGTGGATGCATATACACACACTCTAGGCACTAGATCGGCTCAGTCACTTCATATTGCATATTGCATATAATGTGTGTAGGTAGCTATATTAATGGATGTTTAATGGTTGTGTTATCATATGGATGATGCGTTTTGGTGAATGATTGTGCACTCATGTAGAAATAGTATGTGTCAATAGGGTTCTTTCGCATACATATTGGATGCATGGCACTATCATGGTTTGCATTAAGGAGGTCAACTGAATCAGTAGACCACCTGATTTTGCATTAGATAGGGAACATATACACACACACTCTTTGCATATGTTCATACAGCATTAGAAACTTTAAGGACAGTGGATGCCAGTGTTTGATGGTTTAGTAGATGGTTGTTTGGATGGTAGGATACGTTCTTCTTGACTTAGAGATTTCGGGGACGAAATCCTTTAAGTAGGGGAGAATGTAACACCCCGTATGTTGAATAACTTGCTATAATATAAAAAAGGGCAGAATTAAATTTTAAATTCTGAATCAGGGGAAACGGGCTATGCCATTGCGTTCATCTCGGAAAAATACGCGAAATAGAGTCCGAAATTTCGTGAATCGGAGTCCGTATGACTGAGATATGGCCTTTAGGAGTTTCACGAAAAATCAGAAAACGAAACAGATTTCAAAAATTCAGAATATGGGCTAGGCGGGAAAATTCCCGCCCAGACCAGGTCGACCTGGGAGTCGACCTGGGGGTCGACCTGGGTGTCGACCTGCCCACCAGGTCGACTAGGGTGTCGACCCTAGTGTCGACCTGGGGGTCGACCTCCCTGGTCGAGCCTAGGTGACCTGGGTGCACCAGTTTGGCTTTTGGGCTGTGTTTTGGTGGCTAGGACGAGATCTGACGGCTCTAATCTAATTTAGGGTTAATCTAATGGCCTAAAACACCTAATAATATATAAATACACCCTAAGACTACCCTAATTCATACTAAAAATAGCTACAACACCGTTATGCCGTCAAAATGCAACTTAAAGGAGCCTCCATCAAATTAAAGAGGAAGATAGCTTCTCAAATCAACTCTAGCAACTTAATCTTCTTCTTAGGAGTGCTAATCAACAAGTTGTGAGTTTCTATAGCCTTAATGACCAATTGTTGAAATGATTATGATAGGATATAATGAGGTTATGGCTATGAATGTGGATCAATGCAAGTTATGCAAGTCATATGCTATGTGATCATGATGTTATGCAAGTTATATGCTACATGTTCATGATGTTATGCAAGTTATGCAAGTCATATGCTACATGTTCATGATGTTATGCAAGTTATATGCTATATGATCATGATGTTATGCAAGTTATGCAAGTGTTAGGCTATGTGTTCATGATGCTAGTTATGCAAATTGCTATGATAAACATTTATCCATTATGACACCATGATTATGCAAGTTTGGTGTATGATTATATGCATGTTCATGTATGCAAGTTTGGTGTATGATTATATGCAAGTTCATATATGACATGTTATGCAAGTATGGTGTTTGATTATATGCAAGTAACATGTGTAAGTTTACACCTTTGTATGATATGCATACATATGCAAGTTAACCCCTTTGTATGTCATACATACATATGCAAGTTTACCCCTTTTTGTATGACATAAGTAACTAACGCAAGTTAATCTCTTTATGACATATGTGATTCATGCAAGTTTGGGTTGATTATTTATGCTAGTTGAGTTTGATGCTATATGCATGTTGACACCTTTAAACCCATGTTGATGCTAATGTTATGCAAGTTGAACCCATTGTATTTGTGATGAATCTTCCCTTTTATGTCATGTTGGCGAATTACGTGGGGAACGATGGGGTTAATATACATGTTAATGAAATTGTGTGAAGTTGGTATGATTATGCATACCATAAAGTGGATGGACATAATTGAGTCAATTATGTACATCGTTAAAATTGGAATTAATTAGGGAAAATTAATTCGAAATATGGGGGTGATTAATTAGGTGTAATAAATCGACTAAGACACGAGGTTGGACCCTTTTGTAGCATAAGACTGCCCGGAACCGACCGACAAATCCAGCGGCTACAAATGATTGGCCCAACGTGAGAGGTCTTAGGCACAAACTAAATACGTGACAAGTGTATAGATACGAGGTTGGACTCGGTTATGGCGTAAGGCTGCCCGGACCCAACCGGCAAATCCAGCTACCATAAAAGATAGTCTAGTGTGAGAGGTCTTTACAACGGTTACGTTCTTAATCAATTAAGAAACACTTAACCAGATAAGTATGTAGTGGGCATGAGGGGTTAAGTGTGTGCCTTGGGTGGCATGTGGAAATCAAGTAAGTGCCTTGGGTGGCATGTGGAAATCTAGTGGGTTGCCTTGGGTGGCAATAGAAAATACGATTAGAATACTTAACCAAGTGGAAACATGTAATTAAACATGATTAAAGGGTTAAGTGGAATGCACTAGATAAAGTGACAAGCTTAGGTGGGTAGCTTGTGGGGGCCCATTTCACCCAGTAACCCATATGTATCTTATTGGGCTCGACCCATGTCGAGGACTGGACACGCGTACTGGGCTTGACTATAAGAGGCCAAAACGGGTTTGCGGTGGCAACGCAAGTCCAACGGGTTTCATATGCATGTGTGGACCCGAGATGGTAGGTAAGACTTTGTTGCATCGTGTAGGTATAAGCCATGCACCATTTGTTGTATCGGGTTGCCACTTTGGGTAGTGATACACCCCATTGTGGGGCCAGCACGGGTATCTACGGTAGGGAGCCGATCGCTTGGGGAGTAGTGGGTACACCTAGTGGAGATAGGGGCAGACAACACCTATGTAGTCAGCCAGGGGTACACAAAACTACTGGGTAAATTTTCTAAGTCCTTGGGTGGGATCAACCTTTAAGTAGGAATGACTGGTGAGGTGCAGTTAGTAATTACCCTTGGGTGGGTAGATGCGTCTTTACCGTTATCTTAGTTCATCCTATGTCTAGTTGGCTATTTAGTGTAGTCATTTATCCCCAGTCATCCCGTACCAAGTTTATATCATACCCTAATTACTTTAATGATTGTGTTGCTAAAGTTATAGGGCTCACTCAGACTTATGTCTGACCCCGTTGTTTTTATCTTTTTCCCCTCAGGTCCTCAGGTTGGGCCTAGTACTAGTGGGCTTTGATCAGATTTCTTTATCTATCTTCTGGAGCTTGGACCGTGAGGTAAAGCCCAACTTATCTTTTCTTTTATGGCTATTGTTTATGTAGTGGGGTTACGTACTTATGTTTTTATCAGGATGGATATTTAGTACTTGACTCTTTATGGTGTTGTAACTAAACATGTTTACCTTCTGCTGCAATGAAATGATGTTTTAGATTTTCAAGTATTTATATCTGTCTTGTGTAATTTTTCTGTTCTATATTCACTTAAAATGCTCTACCAAAGTTAAGGCATTCCCATAGTGAGTGACCTTAGCGGGTGTGGGGTGTTACACTCTCCCCACTGGACTTTGACTAGTTTTACCGCCTTGCTTCGAAGCTGCTTCGTATCGTTTCCAACGATACGCATAGGCCTGCGGTTCCCAACCGCCTCGGGTTCAACCTCGATATCGTCCAACTGATCAGGTGAAATAGCCACACTAGGGTCGTGCACAAACTTCCTTAACTGGGAAACATGAAATACGTTGTGGACTCCGGCCATCTTGCCTGGTAACTCAACTTTATACGCCAAATTCCCAGTGTGACGGCCCGCCGCGCACCAGCCGACATTTCCTCCGAAGGTGCGCTGTGCTAATGTCCAACTAGCACGATACGGTCGTCAGAAGAAAAGAAAGAAGACGAAGGACTAACAAAGAACCTGTAGAATGTCTCATAGCGCATTGAATAAAATATAGTAATAACATAACTTTGACATAAAACAGGCGAGACTGTGCATAAGCTGAAAACTAAACCATCATGACCATCATAGCAGCGAAAATCCAAAATACAATTTATGATCCAAACCATTATTACAACTTCAAAATACTGTCTCTAAAGAAAAAGAGGAAGATGCACTACTAATGCCCAAGCAGTGACCTTCAACAACACAGGGAGAATAACTATATATATCATACTTGGAAGCCTCATGCTCGTCTCCGGATCTGCTAATCATGCATACCACCTAACGTGTCTCTAGTCTGCTCGTGTGAGCACCCAGAGTAATAATAAGAGACATAAAACTCTGGGTCAGACAAAAAGTCTGGTATGAGTGATAAGCAGCAAAACAGAACAATAACAGGTATACTAAAGTATACCTGAACCTGGACCTACAACCAAAGAGTTAGCACAACATACCGCTCAATACTCTAAGGTGCCACTAAACATAAGGTATAAAGAAAATGAGGGTGAGGGTGTGCATGTCATAGTGAATAAAATTGTCATGAATTGAAATAAATATTGGATCGTTAAAAATATAATTTTTAACATGAATATGCGATTGATAAAATTGTCATATACGGAAATAAATATTGGTTGGTTAAAAATATTATCTAACATATATATGGAATGTATAGAGTTGTCATGTAATGGAATATTCAATTTTGATTAAAAATTGAAAATGAAGTTGAAGTCGTTTTGAAATGAATTTATAAACGATTTATAAAATACGATTTGAATTAAAATAGACGAAATATATATAATATATATTCAATGGCCAGAATAGAATGCATCGCGCAGCGACCGTTCGCGAAATTCGAGCATTGACTTCGAATTGACATTACGGGAGATCCGACCATCAGATTCTCCTAAAACCGAAACCGTTGGGTACGTATCAAAAAGATCTTTCCAACGAATATAAGAGATGTAAATTTGAATGGTCGGATTTTAAAATATGTCCAAATCAATTCAGAAAAGGTCGCTATGGACGCAGTTCGGTGGCCGTTATTAGAAACCGACTGTGCGAGTGATATTAAATTTATTAAAAACATGGAAAAATTATGTAAAATCATAATAAATGATTTGGTAAGTTTTGGACGGAAAAATTCCAGTTTTGAAAAGATTAAAATATATTTTTATCGAAATGAACTAGTTAATAACTAGAATAATAATCCAACTATTTTTAGAAATAAATAAATTGGATTTGAAAATTGTTTTAAAATAACCAGAAATTTCCAAAGAATAAATGGGAATGGATTGAGTGGAAATAATCTTCGGAATATTTTGATATTGGATTCCGTGGTTATTCGGATATTGTTGAGGAATTTGGAAGATATATATATTGTTATTCCCAATACGATATCCGTTGGTTTCAGAATTTGATATTGAATATAAGCCGATATAATTTCTATTCAAAACCTTGTATTTGATAGCAAATTGGACTTTGGGTTTGTTGTGAACGGTGTCTTTAATAACACTGTTCTTAAACCCAGTTGAGAAAAGAATAAATCTTTAAATTAAGATTTAGTGAAGTTTTCCAATTAATTAATATTTAATTGGAATTGAATAAAAGAATTAGATTTTGGGTTTATCGTGAACAGTGTTTTAAATAACACTTGTTCTTTAACCCAATTAGCAGTAAAAAATGTGATTTGGAATTTATAACCTTTTAATTAAGTCTAGTGGAATTTTCCGAAGTAAAGATTTCCAATTTAATATATTAAATTTGAATTGAATTGAATTCGATTTGGTAATAATTGGGATGAGCTTCTATGGAGGAAGACTGTTAATATGTATATATGGAATTTAAAAGGCTTCATCGTTATTCCATTTATATTATTAGTCGGACACGGAAATTTATATTAATTATATATATATATATATATATATATATATATATATATATATTGATCTACTTTCCGTGAAGACTCCATAATTAATGGAATTTGATTTTGGGTTTATCGTGAACAATGTTTTTTAAATGACATTTGTTCTTTAACCCAGTTAAAGATAAGATTAATTTCTTAAATTTGAATAATCATTAAGTAATGGTTTTTTTAGATTAAAACTAAACTAGAGTTTTAATGAATCTTTAATTAGATTAAAACGAGAAAGATATAATTAAATTTATTGAATTCATGAAATGATAGAGAATGGAGTACCACCAGTTTTACTCCAGGCGATAGTTAAATCTTTAAAAAGATTCCATAATTAATGGTAATTAGAATTTACCGATAACACCGTGGGTGTTAGATATGGAGTACTGCCAGTTTTGCTCCATGGGATGAATAGGTTGGGATTGGGATAATAAAATAAATGATTACTTCGGTAAGGTACGATAATCCCGACTAGTTAATGAAATCTTTTGCAATGATATCCGAAGGAAGATTAAAGAATAAATTGTAAACCTATATTATTATCGTGCAATGAAATCTTTGGGAATTGTACTACGCGATAGATCTTTCGAATCAGGAGCCATCAGTATGGAAATCCAAACTTCCAATATGACATTTTCCAGTTTTAATTGTAAACCTATATTGGCGACATGATATATGGTATCCATGCCGCCTAGGATTGGTACATTTATATTTGAAATTGATTTCTTCACTTATTGTAATAATAAAAGATAAATTTCGCGTACCAAGCAGTTTTGGCTATTATAAGGTAAAACTCTATCCTCCGGCTTGTGTTGCATTATGTGATGGGACCTGAGTCTTATAAAAGCTTCATTTTCCTTTAATTAGCATTGTGCTGTTTGTTTTATGCACTGGTATTCTTGGGGGTAAACCCGTTTTGTGTTACACAGCGTGGTCCCTTGATTTACCTAACTTTAAAATCAAATTAATAACTATTTTAGTTCTCACACCAGTCCCATGACTGACCGGAGTTTATTGTTTTAACCTAAACTCTAGGTGCCCTTATTTTCCACACGGGCAGATAATAGTTTTGGTTTTGCAGATATTATATTCACAAGATACTAGATTACAGCTGGAGATATATTCAAAAAACTTTGTATCCGCATATCTCTTCCAGTTGTGTCAGTTGTTATTTTCCACTACGCTTTGTATCTATACATTTTATTTCCGCTGCTTTGTATTCTAAATCTCTGATATTTTCTGCTGTATATTCATTCATACTCTGGAATGTTCTTGTACTCAGATGAAAATTGTTACAATAGCAATGAAATGTTCTATTGTTTGTGTTCTGATGCGTCGTGTTCTCAACACAATCCAGGCTTTCCCTTACGGGTGAGTTTGGGTCGTTTCAGCGTGGTATTAGAGCTTTGGTTTACAGAGCTCCAGAACAAGACACATTAGAACCAAACGAAAGAATTCGTCAGAGATTGGATAAGTAATATCCAATGAGAATGACTCGTTAGAGATGGGATCAGCAGCACCCTAGAATGAGTTTCAAAGAGTGTTATTTTTAAAATAAAAGTGAAACAAAATTTTGTTTTGAAAATTATACCTTATTATACATATTTGAGTATTTTATTTTTTATAGAGTTTGGACAATCGAGTATATGAATATTTTGCATATACGCCTAGCTAGCATGTATTTGAAGTCTCAAATATACTGGGTAGATATAGAATCACACTCTAGTCGTCCGGAGATGATTCCGATGATGATCATGACATCATCAGTGTTTGTGTTCGAGTTTCGAAAGTGGGATATCTATATATTTCCAATCGACTGGTGTGAGAACCAAAACATAGATAGGGTTTATTATTGTGATTTGGCACCAAAAATTGATTTTTGTATATAAAAATTATATATTTGAAAAGCTAATCAACACAATTTATTGTTGGCTGTGATGTTTGATTATGGATTCCCCTAATAAAAATATTGGAACGATAAATAAAGTATAAATCAAAATATTTGTTAAAGGAAGAGAGTTGAACTTAGGAACTGTAACATCCCGCGTTTTTAATATAATTAGAAATGTATACGCATAGGATTAATAATGGTGATGTACAATGAAAATTAATTAATACATGAAAGGGGAGGAAAGATTAATTCAATAACAGTGTATGTAACGGAGAAGATAATAAAATAAGGATACTTAATTTAAATATCTGGAATTAAGTAAAACGGACATCACCATTGCATTCGTCTCGGAATTCTACATGAAATAGAGTCCAAGTTCTCGAAAACGGACTCAGTACGAAGAAGATATGAACCTCCGAAGTTTCAGAAAATTCAAAGAACAAAATACAGTTCAAAAATTCAAGTTTAAAATTCGAAAATCGAAAGCCTGGGCTGGGCGGGAAAATTCCCGCCCAGGCAGGCAGGTAAACCTTGAGGTGGACCTCCCTAGGGAGGTCGACCAGGAGGCCGACCTGTGTGTCGACCTCACCAGGGTAGGTCAACCTAGTCGGCCAATTCTGACTCAGAACTGGCTGAATTCGTTTTTCTAAACTTGGACATGATTTCTGGCTCTATACGTTGATCTAACAGCTATATAAACGTCCCTAGACTCTCTATACTCTTCACTAAAAATCATGGCAACGCCATGGCTTTGCTCTAACTCAGATTCTTCTTCCTCTCCACTAAAACTCCAATATATTCTTCTCTCTCAAGACGATTCTTAAATTTAAAAAGAATTTGATTGAGGAATTCTATTACTACGAACAAAATAAAGGGGAGATCGAAGTATTGCGCATGAACAAGAACATAAAAGAAATCCAGTTATGAGATTCAATCTAGGCAACACAAAAAGAAGGAAAATCAATCCTAGATCTATGGCTTAAAACGCAAGAATCACTGTGAGTGGAATTATAGTAAAATTATCCATAATAGTATTATTATCGTTTTCCCTTCCTCAGTTAAAAATTTATGTTGTAATGTAAATAATCTTAGCATGTTTAATCTATGCATCTTCCCTATTTCTCCTTTTTACTCTTGAACTTTGGCTACTTTCAAGTCAAGGTCGATAGCGAATAAATTATAACTGTTTGGGAAGAACTTGACATCTCATTGATGGATTAGGCAATTTGAGTACAAAAATTATCACATAAATGGTTGTTTAGGCAAAGAAAGAATGGGTTAAGCAGTACTTGATATATTAATTAAACAAGCTTATGAGGAAGGATTAGTAACCCGTTAGGAACACATGTATGGGAAAGTAGGATAATAGGTATAGCCCATTAACAAGATTTCAAACGTTAACCTAAAATGGAGGTCTTTGGGAAAAACTTGAATGTGGGACTTGAAAATTTGATTTGTCCTTGAAACATAATTTAAATTGGAATAAGAACCATGCTTTAGGTAATTATGGAAATTGACACATAACATGGAATTAACAATAGTGGCATAATTTGGACATGAACATACTTGTGAATTGATAATTGGCATCTGATAATCTAGGATGAATACGAACGTGCTTGTGCATTCGAAATTAGCCTTGGACGCTTAGAATAGACAGGAATAGTTAAACTGGCTCAACATGAAATATGGCTAACTCGAGGTTAGAACGAGTTTGCAGTGTAATCCTGCCCGGAACCGCCCGGCACATCCAATGATTGCAAACAATAGGTTCTAATGTGAGAAGTTAGTCATAGCATGCTCGAAAAACCCGAGGTGAGAATGAGTTGCGGTGTAATCCTGCCCGGAACCAACCGGCACATCCAATTACCACAACAATAGGTCTAATGTGAGAGGTTGGGCATTAATAATTAATTAATGCCAATAACACATGATAGTATGATAAGGTTAAGCAATCTTGAAATACCAGACAACACTTAACTAATTTGACATAATAAGTGGGTTAATGCTATAAGAACTGTTAAAAGAAAACTTAACCAATATAACAGTATCAGCAAGGCAAAGTAAGTGATGACAAGACAATAGATAAACTTATCCTAGGAATAAGAAAAGAATATTACTTATGATGTAATATAAGATTCGAAGGGTGGAACGACTTATACCATGAAATAAGTTTAAGTTGGAAAACTTGGGAGAACACCCGTACATTATCCTTTGATAAGGAGGACTTAAGTCATGTTTGAATTCATTAATAAAACTAAGTAATAAACCTTAGTTAAGAAAACTAAGTTGTAAACCTTAGTTAAGATAATGAGAAAGAAAACTAAGTAATAAACCTTAGTTAATAAAACTAAGTTGTAAACCTTAGTTAAGATAACAGGGTAAGAGAACTAAGTAATAAATCTTAGTTAAGAAGACTAAGTTGTAAACCTTAGTCGAGAAAACGAATGATTAAGGGAACTAAGTAGTAAACCTTAGTTATGGAAACTAAGTAGTAAACCTTAGTCAAGAAAGCCTAGTAGAACACAGGAAGGAGCAAATGTCCATCTAATCATGAAGAAGGCTCCAACGGATTGGGTTACGAAGCACGCGGCTTCGAGGGAACGTAAGGGTACTCTGGGTAACCCTCTGTGAGGCTGAAGATGATCCTCCTGGGCTCACAGAGGTTAAGGTCTGCGTTAGAAGAACGAAGAGTATGCCTTGTTTGAAATATAGGGCAACCTAAAGACTAGGATAGACCAGCGTGATTCGGCGAAACCAGTTTGCCCTATGATAGCAACTCGTCGTCTACCTACCGTCTTGAGTCAGTCGAGATACATAACGCGGAAAGGCGGAGAACTCCAAAAGACCATATACTTGCTATCTAGTTATGGGTGAGGATGGCCATAGGATAGTGGGGAATAGGGGGCCTACGTATAGTTCTCATTTTTTTTCAAGGGGTGCCTTTCATTAGTTGAGGGAGGGGTCAAGTGGGACCATAGCCACTGGAAAAACAGACCTTGGCATCTTCATCGGCAGATAACTTAAAGCTCCCGACCCAGCTCCATGGTTCTTGATTAGCCGTGCCACGGGATACGGGCACGCACGTATAGAAGACATGTGCAACTAGACATCTAGCACATTTACGATACGATTGGGACGCAAAGTCTAGGAACACTTATGGCTCTGGGTAGTGTTTCCTAAACAAGGGGACATCGCTCGATAGGTAGCATAATCCCTATTTGGACCTAGGTCACGTAAACCCTAAATCCGAGAAGCATTCAATAGGTAGCGTAAACCCCAGTGGCCCTGGGTAGCGTGAACCCTAATTTAATCTAGGACACACTCGATAGAAAACTCTAGATTATACGGAATCTAGCAAGGTCAAAGGTGACAATCCAAACAATTTTTGAATGGTGGTACTACACTTAAGTAGCATAGATTTACATGATGAAGCCCGAATGACATACGGTAAGGGACTATATACATACATGGAAATAACTATACGAGTGGGGGTAATCTACATATATGTGGTATTAGGTTAATCTATTGGTGGGACATGAATATAGTCTAAAAGGGCTAATAACCTAATGAGTAAGAAAAGATAACTGAATGGTATATGTAGTATTATACATAAGTTTATTCTAAGTCCACTCACACAGAACTTATGTTCTGACCCCCTCCTCATTACATACTTCCAGGTTAGGTTCATGGCAGAGATGGTATAATTTTGGATACTGGTTAGACAGTATAATTTAGAAGGTAAAGCTATATTTTGAATATATTATATTTTAATTCCTTCCGCTGCAAGATGCTTTATGAGTTCTGATATGTTTCTTTATCTCTGTCTTTTTCTGCAGGAAGCCAGAGCACGCAACTTGGGTCTCGATGAATCGAATTTGAAAAATTTGGCCTGTCGAAATTCGGGTTGTTACATCTGGTATCAGAGCAAAAGTTTAGTTTTCCTTGGGAAAAATTATGAGTGAGAAAATTTTATTTTTGAATATATATATATATATATATAGATCTAGGTAGCATAGGAGCCCGCCTCAGAAGTAGGTCTGAAAAAAATATATAATAAGAGAGATTTTGCCCCATACAACGAAAACGGAGATCAGGAAATATTTTCATACCTGTAGAGTGAAAGCAAAAAGGTGTATATAGAAATGGATATTTATTAGGTATCATGTTCCACTTAAGTTTATATTTCATGGAGTTGGAACGAACACAAAGAAAGAATAGGAAAACACTAATGTACACATCAAGTTTTAGATCAACGATATGGTACAAGAGAGGAAGTGAACCATCAAGAAAGAAGACGGAGAGCTGCAAAATGAAAATTTATAGAAAAACTTAAAACAAGTACCTACATGGGTAGGTCGACACCTTGGTCGACCTACCCATAGGCAGGTTGACCAGGGGTCGACCTCCCCCCTATAGCGAAAAAAAAGGCTGAAGGCCGACAGCCTTCAGCTCATTTCGTTCTTCCTTTTTTCTTCTCCAGAAACTCAAGAACCCACTCCATCCTCACATCTTCCACCTCCCACCGCTCCAAATCTCCACTATTTTCCACAAAATTACTCTCAAATTAAATCTAGAGGTCTCCTCTGCCCAGATCTATAACCTTTCCTTCTCGATTCAAGCTAGAATCGCCATGCAACACTCCCTTCTTACCTCTTTCCCTCAACTTTCACTACAAGAAATCGCTTGGTGCAACAATAATAGAAAGATAGTCGAGGATTACGTCAACACCGTAGGTTTAAAGTTGTTGTTAGGGCGTCTGGTCAGATTTGGTGATTTCTTTGGAACTCTTTTGGAAAGTTTATTCATGGATGTGGGTTTAATTGCAATTTTGGATGTTAATACAGTCGAGCGACGAGGCTATAAAAAGTTAGTACGACATTTTGATGTTAACATAAACGTTGGGGAAGACAATGAAGGTTTGATTACATTTACTTCGGATGTAAAGGGAACTGTCATTAATTTCAATGAAATACAGTTTGGGGAAATGTTGAACATCCGTGGTAATGGACATGAATTAGGGGAGCTTGATATGACAGATTTAGATGTATGGCATAGGATTTTCTACAATGTGTACGATAGGGTTTGGGATTATGAACACATACGCCCATTAGCTAGATTTGTTATTCGGATTTTGCTGTATAATATTGTCGGGCAGAATGGTGGATTTGATAGGATTACACATACCATTAGAAGAGCCACATATGCTATCTTTAGGGGTATTCAAGTAAATTGGGCTCACACTATTCAATAGTACTATGAATCTACTAGAGAGTCGAGATAGGCAAACATTGCTTTCGGGAATTTATGGACAGTTGTGTTTACGCGAAGTTATGTTCCTCTACATAACGAACCCTTTATATCACCTCCTTCTCATCCCTCCAGTATTATATACTTGGTCGCACTGACCAGGATGCACATTCACCTACATGATTTATTACAACATCAGCCCATGGAACACGAGGGGGGATGGGGAGGAAGAGGAGGGATATGTACAGGAGGAGGAGGAGGGACATGTAAAGGAGGAGGAACCGCCTAGTGATGAGGAGCACCAGAAAATACCGCCGGTAGGATCAGGTCCTTATCAGACAGAGCAGGCTTGGGAAGGTGCTTGGACTTCTCCGGCTCCAGGTTGGGGTACTTCCGGTACATCTGGGTGGGACCCTTGGGTTACTAGGGATGCATATTAGAGAGCTGAGTTAAGATCAGTTTCTGAGTTACAGACTCAGCTAGTTAGGGATCAGCAGGACATTCTTAGGGCATAGCAGGAGATGCTCCAGACACAGGTTGGGCCAGGACAGGCTCAGCAGCAGATGATACAGGAGATGGGCACCTCTTATGATAAGATAGGGGCCTGGCTGCAAGACTTGTAGTTGGAAGTTAGGCAGGAGGCTAGACAGCATACGGAGCAACTGGATAGGATGGAAAGCAAGATTGGTTGCATAGAAGATCTCATTCATAGCTTCTTCAGATAGGGTCTTGGCCTCTATTGCTGTATCAGTAGGGTAGTATCTTATTATGTAGTGCATGATTGTTTTTCTTTTGTTTATCTAGTTGAAGTAATGTACTAGAACTTATTTTAACGTAATCTACAAGTTGTCCGCTTGGTTAAAACTGTTATGATTTTTCATGTATTACGTCTTAATAAAATATCACAGAGAACATAGAAAGAGAAAAATGATGATGAGAAATTTTAATTGACTAAATTAAAATGCTAAGGGAAAACGGGAAAATATAGACTTTTCCGTTTAATAGATGAGAAATAAAAATTTGGAAAAATTAGATTTTTTTGAATTTTGGAATCTAAAAATGGTTGGTAGGGTTTTGGATGTGACAATTGGATGAACTATGCTCTTACTCTGTAAGAGTGTAGGAAATTTTTTATGAAAAATGTTTTGATTTTTCAAAAGAAAAAAAATTGCATTCATATAGAACTGCAAGTATATTTAGGATGTGAGCATCATGTTTTGAAAAAAAAAGAGGGTTTTTAAAAGATTTGCATACATATAGGTGGATCCAAATTAGGCATACATGCTTTGCTATGATG
>JASFAX010007021.1:0-28419 GCA_030737875.1 Allium sativum | reverse complement strand
GTCTACATACACACCAGAACGCGAGCCAGCTGGACACTGAGCCACAAAGTCCTGAGCAAGGTCAGTATGGCAAGGGTTGGGAATAGGAAGAGGCTCCGGCATAGCTACAGGATCTAACGTAATGGACGAAGAGACCAAGCGGCTAATAGCGGTCTAAATATCTGAGTCTGAGAATTCATTCAGCAAACAGCAACTTTGGGCACCACATGCACTTGAAATCTCCTTATCTCGGGGCGCTTGTTTGCCATCGACCTTCCTCGCCGATTTCTTCCTGAGCTTCTTAGACATGAGAAATTCCATCCTCGGGCGACCTGCTTCAGAAAAGATCAGCATGGACACAAATAACAACTATGGAAATAGAAAAAACTTGGTCAGATTCAAGTATGGATGAAGTATTTCAACTAGAAAGACCTAGGGCATTTTTCCAAACAATTTATGAACAAATACCAAGCGCGGACGTTTCAAAAACGCTGGATGGCTCATGTCTTTCAAAAATGAACATAGAAAGGGTATCTGCACTTTATAAAAAAATTTACCTAGAAAGATCATGGATCTTCGGAGAAGATCACTCAAGATGAACGGATGCTGCCACAGAAAGAGAGCAAAGTGATGAAATAAGAAAGCCGAAGCTTTCTACAAAAAAATCAAGGCAGAAATGTCAGACATAGATTACCTGATTTGAAACCCTCAAGGAAGCGCAGCAGTAACCAAAGATTTATTTTGAAATACAAAATGAAATAAAGCAGGTTAAAGGTAAATAAGGGAGACCTGGGGGCATTCATCCAGAGAATTCACGCCACATCAGCCTAGTATTTGACTACTCAAAAGTGTCTCATCAAGTCCCAATTGGCATCCCGAGATTCAACCATTCGCGCAACAATCAAGAAAATACAATGGACCTCTCGTCCGTAGGAAAAGACGATTCCAGTTAGCTACAACAAGGCGGCCTCAGCCCTTGCACAAACGACTTCTCAACAAATCAGGACAAACCTACTAAATAATGCGCGATCAAGCATATCGAAGCCCGTAATTCCTTACTAAAGGGAAATCACGAACTTCGAGGGGCAAGTGTTAATCCCTGAAAAATCCATACGCGCATTGAGTAAAGGATACAAAAGAACATATCACCAGGGTCGCTCGTGTACGATGCAACCACGCAAAACAAGACCCGAATATCATACCTAAGACAAGCCAGGTCCACCATCACGACCAAATAGGATGGCACGACATAATCATCAAGAGCGCTCAATCTAACATTAAAGTTCGGCCGCGTATATCATGGGAGAAATCTAGGTCGCATACATATCCAAACAACTGCACATAGACGGCAACACTTATCGCTCATTGTTCAGACCCGAAGCCTGCTGATCGGTTATAACCACGTTAGGGTATTATGACCGACTCGTTCCTTCACCTCACCATCAAACGTTGAGATAGGAACAGGTCGCCCGTTCTGCACGAGCAAGAGCAATCTCATAGCATAACCATAAAACCAAGCGGCACCATACAAAGGCACCAAGAGGATGAGCGCCCTTGGCACAATAAGAGCAGTCGCGCAAGGAACAAAGGAGGATCGATCTTGGTCCCACACTCCGCTCTTACGAAATCTCCCAGAGCATCCTTACCCGCGCTTAAGGAGCCACTCATCTATTAAAACCACTCAACAAGTCGCCCGCACATAACACTGAATATGACCCTGGACAGCTGGCTACAGTTGTCCAATGGCATGGTTGTAATTAGCAGAACAAACGACCTACAGCCTGGATAAACATATTCCAGATCATTTACCAAGACGGGTTCACCTATAAATACACCATGGCTACCAACATAAAGGGGGGCTTTTCTGGAAAAACCACGAAGTGCTGCTAAACTTCATACTCAACCATAGATCTGGCCATGGCGACAAGCACCATTTCCTAATGAAGGAATCTTCTCTCTCAAATCATTCATCCATCCTCCTTATCCTCAAACTCCATTATTCTCTCGTATAATTCTTTGGAATCAAAATACATAAATGAGGATATATTGAGTGGGTATAGAGATGTATGAGGTTAAAGAATTGATGTACCTTGTAATTCTCATTAAAGGCAGGAAATCATCTTCACAGTGGACGTAGGCTTCGTTAATGGCCGAAACACTCTAAATCTTGTCTTTACTTTACTTTTCCCGCATTTTACTTTTTATTGCTGCTTAAATACGGTTCCAATTATTTATTACCGAATTGGTAAGTACAGTTTAGTACCTTGGTTGTTTAGACCATTTTTGATGTAAACACCATGTTTAAAGCACAAATCAGCAGAACAATGGAGGTCTATGTCGATGATATGCCGGTAAAGTCGAAAAGGGCAACCGATCATTTGGAAAATCTAACCCAGATGTTTGATATTCTATGCTGATACGGTATGAAGCTAAACCTTCTAAAGTGCTCTTCTGGAGTAGCTTCAGGAAAATTCTTGGGATTCATGGTCAATGCTAGGGCATAGAGGCTAACCCAGCTCAGATATCAGCTTTGAGGGAAATGTGCGCTCTAGGGACCAAGAGGGAACTCCAATGCTTAAACGGGAAAATTGCAGCTTTGGATCGCTTCATATCAAGGGCAACGGACAGGTGCCTTCCTTTCTTCGATGCTCTCAGGAAACGAAAGAAAGTTATCCATTAGACTCCAAAATGCCACACAGCTTTTGAGGAACTGATCCACCACAATGAAACACCTCCGATGATTTCCAAGCCTAGTGATGGGGAAGACTTGTTCTTATATTTGGCAGTGTCCAATCATGCTCTGAGTGCGGCCTTGATGAAAGAAGATTCAAAAGTTCAGAGGTCTGTCTATTACATTAGTAAAAGGTTAACTAGGGCAGAGTTGAATTACCCAAAGCTGGAAAAACTCGCCTATTGCTTGCTTATTGCCTCAAAGAAGCTTCAGCCCTACTTTCAGGCTCATCCTATTAAGGTACTCACTGATCAGCCTTTCAAACAAGTCTTGTACCGCCCAAAGACTTCCGGGAGGTTGCTAAAATGGAATATTGAGCTCAGTCAGTATGATGTTACGTACCACCCCCGGAGAGCAATCAACAGACAGGCACTTGCAGATTTTATTGCAGAGTTCACTGATCGAGGAGAGGAGAAAGAAGAACCTGCTGTCAAGGCCAACAATGGAAGCTATTCGTCGATGGAGCATCAAATGACTATTGTTCTGGGGGCAGGAGGAATCCTAGAGACTCCCGAAGGAAGATCTATCTGCTATGCGCTAAGACTAGAGTTTCCATCAACAAATAATGAGGCCGAGTACGAAGCCCTCATTGCAAGAATTAGGCTGGCAAGAGAATTGCAGCTAAAGACCTTACAGATCTTCAGTGATTCACAATTGGTGGTATGTCAAGTTCGGAAAGAATTCCAAGCTAAAGTAGGCAACTTGCTAGCTTATCTGTCCAAGACTTGGGAATTGCTCGAGAGCTTCGAGCATTACACCATATCTCACATACCTAGGGAGGAGAACACCAAGACAGATTCACTAGAAAAATATGCAAGCACGGGAGAGGCACAACTGATGGGATTAGTTCCAGTGGAAGGCCTTTCTAGTCCTAGCACGGAGCAGATCTATATGGATTGGGTCATGGAGACAACCGATGAGCCAGACTCATGGATGATGTCACTCAAAGAATATCTCTTGACCGGTGCACTCCCAACAGAAGCTAAGAATCGAAGGAAGGTCTATGGAAGGCTCCTATGAACCTCATTCAAGATGGACGGCTCTACAGGCGAGGATTATCTATGCCTCTACTTCAATATGTCACGAAGAAGGAATCAAAAGAAATCATGATGGAATTACACTAAGGCGAATGCGGAGGTCATACCGACGGTCAGACATTGATCAAGAAAATTTTGCGATATGGTTGTTTCTGGCCAGATGTAAATCGAGACTCCGTAGCATACACCAGGAGATGTGACAGATGTCAAAGGTTTGCGAAGATTCTGAGAGCACCATCCTAGAGATAACTCAAATGGTCAGTCTATGGTCATTTTACGTCTAGGGCAGTGATCTTATAAAGGCACCTCCTACAGCAAAGTCTGGCTTCAAATATGCCGTTGTCGTCGTTGATTGCTTCACTAAATGGGCTGAGGCAGAACCATTGGTAACCATAACCTCAAATAAAGTTATTAACTTTGTCTTGAAAAACATCATTTGCAGGTTTGGAGTGCCGCAAAATATAATCACGGACAACGGAACCCAATTTGAGAGCGAAGAGTTCCAAAGTTTTTGTGCAAAGTATAAAATCCAGAAATGCTTTGGAGCAGTTGCCCACCCGCAGGAAAACGGGCAAGTAAAAGCGGTTAACAAAATCATAAAGTCAACCATCAAGAAGCGATTAGAGAAATCCAAAGTTGGTTAGGTAGATGAGCTTCCGCCTGCACTGTGGGCGTACCGCATAACTCATAAAACTGCAACTGGGCATACTCCCTTTTCTTTGGATTTTGGTTTCGAAGCTATGATTCCCGTAGAGTTAGAGGTTCCCACTCACAGAAGGTTCACTTCAACCAAGAGGAAAACGAGAAATTACAGCTTGAAGCCTTCGATCAGCATGAAGAAAAGAGAAACGAGGTAGAACTCAGGGTTGCTACACATCATAGAAGGGTGGCCAAACATTTCAATTCTAAAGTCAGATAGAGGACTTTCGAGATCGGAGACCTTATGCTGAAGAAAGTAATGACTGGAACCGGGATTTTCAGGACGAATTGGGAAGGACCCTGTGTTGTAAGCTAGAAACTCCGAGACGGTGTTACTACCAAAATTAACCCCTGACATAGGTTGATAGTGAAGGGGTATCAGAGGAATAAAAACATGGAAGAACCTCCCAAAAGAACAAATAGAGGAGACCGAAAGCAGTAAAGAATGTTCAGGGAGCAACATGAACCGACACCTCCCAGGAAGAAAGGAGTTCAAAGCCTACAAAACGACAGCAAAGTTAATGCAACAGAGTTTATCCGATAGGGTCTACCCGGTAAGAGAGTCCTGAAGAGAAAGGTCATCTAAGTCAGAAACCAAGAAAGAAGAAGACGCAAGCTCCGCTTATTGAAACCCGAAAGGGCTATCGGTATTAATCTACTTAGTACCGACACAGCGGAAGACGAAGATATCAAGGGTATGAAGCCAGAAGTACATAAAGATTATCCGGAGCCAACTCCCAAAATAGATAATTCGTGAATAACGAAAGGTCACATTGATAGACAACGAAAACATCACTAAAAGCTATCTCCCGAAAAACCAGACTGTCCCAAAATCTCCACCGGAAGGCTGACCGGGACCCTAGCAGAGATATAGGCTATCCGTACTAATTTACCTAGTACAGGAACCAATAGCAGTTTCGAACCAACAGCCATCTGCATACATCATAAGGGAAAGCTCCTCTAAGTATTCAAGAGAAAGCCGGAAGCCTACATTTAGAAGCTTACATCCGGGAGCCTTCACCCAGGAGCTGCTACTGGGAGTTCAAATGCCATCCGAAAACCACTACGGCAACAAGCCCATATCAGTCTCGAAGAAGCCCCAATTGACCGGGACCCTCACTTTGAAGACTATAATTAACACCACAAGGACAGCCGGGAACAAAACGCCTGAGATCAAGGGGAAAAAGGCGGTCGACAGAGGCCCATGCAGGCCCAATAGTCTAACAACAGAAAGGGCCCCAAATTTTCTATAAATAAGACCCCAAGAGCCACATAGAGGGGGATGAACTTTTTATTTATCAATTTTGTTATTTTCTTCTTGAAGGAACAAAACCTCAATTCTTGTAATACATCTACAATTTATGAATGGAGAATTCCAAGTCTTAAACATCTTGCGATTTGATAATCTTGTTGTGCCATTATGATGAAACAAGGAGTTAACACTAACCTTTCTTTTGAGAAAGTCAATCATAGAACCTTTGCGAAGAAGGAAGAGCTTCATAGAAATTCGAAGTCCTCTTCCTTTATCTCGAGGGTTTTGCAACACTGATCGATGCTCTCACAATGAGCCTAATGCTTCCTAACCTCAGAAAGAGGGGGTCATCTACGAGTTTGTAACTTCATCTCTGACGTAATCCAAGCCTTTTTGTGTTTGTCCGATGCGGAATGATTATCTGAGTTAATAAACACTGCGATGCCTTCTTTCCCAAATAGGGGGATGCGTTAGCCTGTTTTCTTCTTATCACAGTATATATCATCACATTCATGATTTAGGGAGCAACTGATTTCATAAAACCTAGTAGTATCGAGCTAAATAACCTTCCTAAGGTCATTTCGGTACACCGCTGCACAGTAAGTGCGATATTCATCCCTCGAGGGAAGGGTAACTAATCATTAGAATCGGGGTTTTGACGCCTAAGGAAAGGTAGATTTATCATAGATTCACGGGCTTCAAAATGATCTTCAATAACCCTGAGTCATGACAGTGTCAAATCCCTTGAACACATGTCTAAAATAACTTAATCCGGGCGTTGACGAAAAATAACGTTAACATTTTGGCGCTAAAAGGAGGGCTGAACCTCCGTCCTTGTGACTAATCTATTAGGGTTAATTTGGTGAATTTATCGCTCTATGGCAGGAAAGATGAAATCAAAGAGATTGGAAGACCGAAACAAGGAAGCAGATTCGAATACAACCCTTGAAGGAAATATGGATCTAACGCTCAATCCCGACAATAATGAAAGAGGAGCCACGTCCAATCCGCAACCACCACCAAACTCAAATGCCATGGAAGATATACTCGCAAGAATTATGGCCTTGGAGAAACAACTCCAGGAAATGCAAGCTCAGGTGAACGCTGCCTAACCACAAAGGTCCTCAAAGCTCACCAGATCTAGTCAGAGAGAGACAAATGAGTCGCCAAAGAGAAAGGCTCCCATTCAACACTCAAAAGCAAAGGAGAAGCTTAAGGCGACTTTCTCCAAGAAGAAGAAGTCCCTTATGACAGGAGTAAACCACCAAGGAAACCTATGCGAGCAGGAATAGTCCGGAAGTTCAACTTCCAAGGGTTATGATCCCAAGAGGATAAACTACGACAACACGGAAGCTTATCTTAAAGACATCGCTCAGAAGATCGTCAAAGACTTGTTGGGTAATAAGGGGAAGAGAACCCAAGATGATAGGGTTAACGACAACGAAATAGTAGCTCCATTCATCGATGAAATTATGAACACCATAATACCATCGAGAGTGAAGGTTCCAACCATAAAGTATCTTGGGACAACTGACCCTGATGATCATCTGATGGCTTTCAACAGCCAAATGGATCTCTAATATGCTTCTGGATCGTCAGATGCCGCCTTTTCCTGGTGACTATTCAAGGGGTAGCAACGAAGTGGTATCGCCAGTATAGAGAAAACACAATTTACTTATGGAAACAGTTCTCCTACGAATTTTCCGCGCAATTCTGCATCTGCAAAGATCCGACAGTTGACTATACAGTCATTGCTAACATCAAACAGAGACAAGGGGAGTCACTTGGAGATTATCTTAAGAGGTTCAACATCGAGGCTTTGAAGGCCAAAGATATGAACGACCATGACAAGTTGATTTCGTACACTCAGGGTTAATCGAAAATACCCCCTTCTGGAAGGAGTTATATATTCAAGGTTGTAAAGACTTGCAAGACTTTCATTTCCAAGCCGACAAGTTTTTTCTCATGGATGAATTGTACTTCACAAAGAGAAAGTTCGGGCCTTAAGGGGAGGGGGAAAGACGAACTTTGGACGAAAGACTCTGGAAGGAAACCAAAAGAGATCTAGGTGGGAAGATTCGAATACCAACTCGGTTTCTATGAATAAACCTATCTCGTATGTGCATGCTGTTACAAGAGAAAGGGTTAATAACTTCCCTGTCTTGTTCAAAGCCAAGAATTGCCCCAAACGTTATTCTGGTGGTAAGTATTGTGAGTTCCACAAAATCAATGGACATAAGACTGACGAGTGCAAGGTATTGGACGGGATTATTCAAAGGCTAATCCGAGAAGGACATCTGAAGGAACAAGACAACATCGGCTCAGCATACAAATGGATAACAGAAGGTTTCAGTGAATACGAAAAGGACTACTATGGAAGATGGTAACCTAGACTTAGGTCCACCCATAAACCAAATCAATGTGATCCATGGGGGGCCACATCCTGTTGGAAGCTGTCCGAGAGCTAGGAGTCAGTACATGAAAGAAGTCGTGGAGGGAATATTCTCCATTCAAGAAGAACCATCGCTGAAGAATGCACGTTATGCTCTCAAAAAGCACAACCTAGTGTTTTCTCCAGAAGAAATGAAGAAAGAGATCCGCCACCCACATAATGATCCACTTATGATAACAGCGCAGATAGGGATTTCAGTTGTTTCAAAGGTCCTTGTGGATACTGGGAGTGTCGTCAATGTTATCTTCAAACACGCTTTCGATCAGATGAGAATTTCTGAGAAGAAGTTAGAGCCAAGCAATGAACCCATCTTTGGCTTCAACAACATGGAATCGACTCTGGTGTGGGAAAATCAACCTTCTAGTACAAGTTGGACTGTCTCTGCTTCATAGGACCTTCGAGAATCTCTTCGTTGTGATCGATCAATCATCCTATTACAACGCCTTCTTTGGATGGCCAGCTTTGAAGGAGATGGACGCCTTCGTTTCTTCCAAGTACCTTATGTTAAAATTTCTAAACAAGCAGGGATCAGGGGAGAACAGTTTAGCTCACGCGAGTTGTACTTCGCAATAATTGACAAATACAAAAGGGAGTATTCTTCGTACTTTGATTCTTCTACTGTTTTTATACCTTCGGATAAGGGATTCTTACATCCTACATTCGAAGCTAGGGTAAAAATTAATAAGGCTAACAAACATGCAAATGGCAGGTATCTTTCTTTAAAAAGAAAGAGGAAGAGACCCGATGGTGTATATCTGACTGAAGAAGGATAAATCGTCACGGAATTAGATTCTAGAGGAGACATTGAGAGAATAAAACCTGTAGGATCTAAATTAACCCTAGAGGGGAGGGGGGGGGGGGGGGTGAATAGGGTTTATTGCAAATTAAATAAAATAAAAACATCACAGAAAAATTGCAGAAAGAAAAATCACACACAGAAAATACCCAGCTTCGGCAAAACTATGCCTACTGCTGCATTTAAGGTTTCTACTAGGAATTTTAAACAATCTCTTCGCTTACAGACTCTTGTAAACTTGCGACCTTCGCTCCCGACTGTTTAAACCCTACGCTCAAGACCCTGACACAACTTGATCCGTTAAGTTGTGATTTTTCCAACTACAAACACTAGTAGTTATTGACTTTAAGGAATGAAATTTGAATTTTTAAAACAAAAAAATAAAACCCTAGGAGTTTAAAAGTTTAGGGTTATCCCCTTTTTATCATAAGAGAAAAAAGCGGCTCCCTTATTGCTCCACCACTTTACTTTGTTTAGCCCGATCTTCCTTTTTCTCTTTCTGGAAATAGAAATGGCGGCTTAAGAAAAACTAGGGTTTCTATGAAATCAACAAATCGAGATCGCTGGTTGATCAAAATCAGTTTTCTGTTGTTCGATTCTTCTTGGCTTCAATCTCTGGCGGCTTGTATCTTCTTCGATCGAATTCGTAGACTCTGATTCTAGCTTTTCTCGATTTCTAGTACGGATTTTATGCTTTAGTTGTACTTGATCTTCGATGATTTGAAACCAGTGATGAATTGGTGTATTTATAGGATTAAAATCCTGAATATTCTCTGATTTGCCATATTACTTGGTCTTTTTTTCGATACCTTTTGCCTATGATGAATTGGTAATTATATATGGTGTTATGAACACTCTAGAAGAAGAATAAATCTCTGATTTCAGTGTAGAATTGGTCTTGAATATATTCGTGGATTTTGGGCTCGATTCTAGCTGATATTTTGCTTTGTTTTCGTCATGATATATACGAGAATTTTCACTTGAATTTTGGGGCTTTGAAATCTTCTGATTCTGGAGTCTTCGTGGATGGATTTGTGGTAATTTTCGTCGGTTTTAAAACGAGAATATTTTCTTGCCATATTTGACTAACTAATTTTTGAGTTAGTCCTACCTGAGAATAGATTTGAAATCTTTAACCTTTATTTGCATGTGATCTTGATTTAATCTTGTGCTTGCGAGATTTCTGGAACCTTTACTTTTTCAATTATCTCTGGAGTCCAAACTTTTGCGTGACTTTGAATAAGTTAATCCATGATTCTTGAAATCTTGAACTTGATCAATTTTGAACTGATAAGAACAGATATTAAATTGCTGGCCTGTAGTACTTGCTCCTTGCTTGACCCCCTGCATGTACCTTAATGTGCTCATGTACACTTATATTGGCTTGACACTGTGTATACACTATGCTGTTGCATTGAATCTAGATCATGTGTGCACTGCCTTTTTGTACACACTTGAACCTTGTTTTTGCTGTCTTGCTAGTGTACTTTTATTTGTGGATCTGGAGCACTTTGTCACGCTTGCTTGTGAATCTATTTCCACATGTACACCTCTCTCATTTGCTGTCTGAATTGATTCATGTTCATGTAGGCTCGACCATTGTTGCATTCACCACTGTTTTGAGTTTGACCAGTTGTACCTTGTTGATAGTACACCATGTATCAGTTTGTTTTGCGATGACCCTTGCCATTTCTGGTTTGAACACTACTGACCAGTGTTAGGCTTCGTATTTGCACCTGCTTATATCATTTCAGCATACTTGTTCATGTCCATGTCATTTGACCTGTTTCACTTGAACTTGAGCTTTGCATATTTCCATGACTATGTGATCATCATGCATTCATTTTGGCTGAACCATCATCTATGCACCATATCTTGTGCACTTTTATCCTTCACCATGCACATTTGTTCCCTTTTGTTTTTGCTGCTGACTCGACTTGGCTTGGTACATCATATTTGAATTTTGAGATGTTTTGTCTTACATGAACTGTTGTACTCCTTAGCTGCGGCATCATTGTTGTTTCACCTTTTGTATGGGACTGTGCTTGCTGACCTACTGCTGGTGCACTCTATCCTTGTTCTTTTAGACATGCTTTCACTTGTTCACTGTTATGCGCTCTCCACCTGACTTTGAGTAATGCTTTTCACTTCATATTCATGAGTATATTGCACTGAGTCGAGATGGTCCAAGTGGCTACTCCTCAGTCGCGACACTGGATTGGCATGGCAATGCACACGTGTGTATATGCAGCCATCCATACGTGTTTTTCTGTTCCTACATATCAGACCAAGTCTAGAAAAATGATGAGAAACACACCGTAATTCTGAGGCAAATAAAATTTAAAAAATAAATTTTTATTTGTTTGTATTGAATTTTGTTTTTGTTGCAGTCTACTGTGTGTTTTCTTCTGTATGTGACAGGTGAGAAGATGGTGACTGGACTGAAGGCTGTATAGACTGAAGATAGAAGACAAAAGTTAGTGGAAAAATACCGGTGTCAATGTATAACAAAGTCTGCAAATATAGTTGTATAGAGTGATAGATTTGTATGAATGAAATATAGTATGTCAAATAGTGAAGTTGTAAAAGATGTACCTTTTGATATTAAAATAAAATATTTTTATCTAAAAAAATACCGTGTGATTGTTTAAATTTCTGCACAGTTATATTTTATAGAAATATTATATTCCTGTCTGTTGTGTAGTATATCAGTGCATTTACAAACACATTCAATAATAAAATATATTTGGTTGTTATCATCAAACAAAAATCATATAATTGTGTATACAACACTGTTATATACAACAATCTCCCCCTTTTGATGATGACAAACAAATAAAAGATTTTGAATGTGTGAATGTGTTTGAAACGTGAATTATGTTACTTCCCCTATTCGTATGCTCCCCCTACAACTAAGCTTCCCTTATTGATGCATAGATTTGAAATTTTTGGAATGAATTAATCAAACCCAAATTTCAAAATATTCTATAAATGTTTACTCATCCATCAAAATCTTGACCATTCTCCCCTTTTGTTATCCTCAAAAGAATAGCAGAAATTAAAACCGTGATGAATATAAACTAGAAATATAAGTTCAGATCAAGAGGATAATATATCGTAAATCTCATTGAATCAAACAAAAATCATAATATTCTTGGAATCAGAGACAAATTTCACTTTCAGAATGAATGGATCTACTATGGATTTTATAGAATTAGGAGAGTTCAATAAAAATTGAATATTTGGATATAAAATTTAAAGATTTTAAATATGCTTAAAAATGTGTTAAGCACTTCCTAACCACGCATAGCCCAAAGGTCTTTTAAATGGGGTTAGTAGTAACTTAACTTTATCCTCTCTGATGAGTTCCATCCATGCACAGCCCGAAGGTCTTTTAAGTGAGAATGGAAGCACATAGAGATTAAGGTAATTCACCCACGCATAACCGCGAGGACTTTTAAATGGGAGTGAGTACCAAGGATAAATTATTATTTATTTATTTATTTCTAAATTCCAAGAATAATTAGAACTCCCCAAATTAAATAAAACCATGATGAGTGACAGAAGTATGGTAGATATAAAAGATGGTCGTGAAATAATCTTTAATTCAAAAATATTATAAAATCTGTCCAATCATCATGAGATTAAAAATATTTCCTCATGATAAAAAATATTATAGTCAATACTCATCACAATTCCAAGATCTGTCATAATTTCAACGAGTTTCAAAATAGTTCAAATGATCAATCATTTAACTCTCGAATAACCATTTATGAATTTTTTAAAAAATGGATAATGATCAATCAATTTCTATAATTCCCAAATCTAAGCGTAATCGTGAAAATCTATCTTCGGGAAGAGGTTTTGTAAAGATATCAGCAAGTTGACAGTCAGTTGAAATGAACTCAATACAAATATCTTCTCGTGAAATGTGATCTCTAATAAAATGATGTCTCACATCTATGTGTTTAGTGCGTGAATGGTGAACAGGATTATTAGACAAGTCTATAGCACTTTTACTATCACATTTTAGTGGTACTTTTTTATAAATTAGACCAAAGTCTGAAAGAGTTTGCATCATCCATAGTATTTGTGCACAACAACTTCCCAAAGCAATGTATTCAGCCTCAGTTGTGGATAAAGCAACACAATTTTGTTTTCGACTTGACCACGAGACTAACGAGTGTCCTAGCATAAAACAAGTCCCACTAGTGCTTTTTCTATCAACAAGGGATCCAGCATAATCAACATCAGAATATCCAATTAATTTGAAATTATTGCATGCGGGGTACCATATACCAAATTTATGTGTGTGCAAAAGATATCTTAATATTCTTTTTGTGGCTTTTAAGTGAGATTCTTTTGGATTGGATTGAAAGCGTGCACATAAACAAACAGCAAACATAATATCAGGCCTAGATGCAGTGAGATAAAGAAGTGAACCAATTATTCCACGATATTTTTTCTGATCAACTGCAACTCCTTTCTCGTCTTTGTCAAGCTTGGTTGAAGGACTCATCGGTGTTCTGAGTGGTTTTGCATTTTCTAGTCCAAATCTTTTCAGCAATTCAGCAATGTATTTTGTTTGTGATATGAAAATACCCTTGGAGCTTTGTTTGATTTGAAATCCAAGGAAGTATTTTAATTCACCTACTAAGCTCATTTCGAATTTATCCTGCATGACTTTTTCAAATTTCTCACACAAACAATCATTAGTAGCACCATATATAATATCATCAACATAAATTTGGACTATTAAAAAGTCATCACCTTCATGTAGTAGAAACAATGTAGTGTCAGCACTGCCCTTTTTAAAACCGTTTTCCAAAAGATATGCACTTAAACAATTGTACCAAGCTCTAGGAGCTTGTTTAAGACCATATAATGCTTTTTCAAGTTTGAATACATGATTTGGAAATTCATGATTTTCAAAACCGGGGGGTTGTTCCACAAAAACTTCTTCTTTTAATTCTCCATTTAAAAACGCACTTTTTACGTCCATTTGTTTAAGACCTTTATGACACGCAAAACTGAGTAAAATTCTAATGGCTTCTAACCTAGCTACTGGTGCAAATGTCTCATCAAAATAAATGCCTTCAATTTGATTATATCCTTTTGCAACCAACCTAGCTTTGTTTCTAATTACATTTCCGGATTCATCAAGTTTATTTTTGAACACCCATTTAGTTCCTACTACTAGATAGTCATTCGGTCTAGGAACTAATTTCCAAACTTTATTTCGCTCAAATTGATTAAGTTCTTCTTGCATAGCTAAAATCCAAATTTCATCATTAAGTGCAATTTCAACATTTTTAGGTTCGATTTCAAAGATAAAACAACTGTGAATACAAAAAGTACAGATATCTTTATTAAATGATGAACGAGTTCGTATACCTGCCGTTGGGTTTCCTATTACCAATTCTGGAGGATGATTGGCTTTGAATTTTAACTTCTCAACTTCAAATGTTTGTTTTGTTGGATCATCACTGCTAGTCTTCTCTTTGCTATTTTCTTTTTCACCTTCATATGTAATTCCCTCATCGTTTTTCTCTTTGTCCACCGTATCCAGATCTGATTCATCAAATTTCACGTTTATGGTTTCAACAATAGTTTTTGATTGTTTGTTGAAGATTCGGTAAGCCTTGCTTCTTGAGGAGTAACCCATGAAAATTCCCTCGTCGGCCTTTGATTCAAACTTACCAAGATGATCACCTGTATTAAGAAGATAACAAGGGCATCCAAAAACTCTAAAATATGAAATGTTAGGCTTTCTGTCAAACCACAATTCATAGGATGTTTTGTTAAGTATTGGTCTAATCATTACTCTATTCATTACATGGCAAGATGTATTAACTGCCTCTGCCCAAAAAGTCAAAGGCAAATTATATTCACTTAACATAGATCTAGCCAATTCCTGTAATGTACGATTTTTCCTTTCGACTACCCCATTTTGTTGGGGTGTTCGAGGAGCAGAAAATTCATGTTTAAAACCATTTTCTTCACAAAAATTTCCAAAATCCAAAATTTCAAATTCACCACCATGATCACTTCTTAAAGTTTTTATTGAAACACCTTTTTCATTTTGAACGAGTTTTTCAAACTTTGAAAAGTAATCAAAAGTTTCGGATTTTTTGGCTAGAAAATAAACCCATGTAAATCTAGAATAATCATCAACCAACACATAACAATACCGTTTTCCATTCAAGCTAGCGATTTCATTTGGCCCAAATAAATCCATGTGAATCAATTCAAGTACCCTATTAGTACTAACAACATTTTTGGGATGAAATGATGAACGACTGAATTTTCCCATAGCACATGATTTACACACTTTATTATTTTTATATTTCTGATGTGGTAGTCCTCTTACCAACTCTTTTGATTCAAGTTTTTCTAAGAGACTCATACTAGCGTGACCCAATCTCCTATGCCATAAGAACACTTCCTCATCCGTAGCTACTAAACATCGTGAGAGAGTCAAATCATCAAAAGAAATCGTATAAACATTTCCTTTTCTTTTTCCCGTGAACACAATACTGTTTGTGGATTTTTCAATAATTTTGCAAGATTCATTATCAAATATCACACTCATTCCTTTGTCACATAGTTGGCTTATGGAAATGAGATTATGATGCAAGTTTTCAACATATAAAACATCAGTTAAGGAGAAAGTACTATTACCTACTTTTCCTTTACCGATAATTTTACATTTTCTGTTATCGCCCAATATCACACTTCCTCCTTTATATTTTTCAAGGCTAAGGAACTTTGATTTATCTCCTGTCATATGTTTGGAACAACCTGAATCCAAGTACCATTCTTGTTGCTCCTTAGCTCGCCAACATACCTACACACGAGAAAAAGAGATTGACCTAGAGAGACTCATAGGTCTAACAAAATTAGTAACTGAAAATTTTTGATTCTGAACAACAGATCCTTTTGGAATCCAAATTTGTTTGTTTTTACCAAATCCAAATCTATAACAATTGCTTGTCGATCCTTTTGGAACCCAAATTTGTATGAATTTTTTATTGTTGTTCCAACTTTCACATTTTTCATAGCTATGTCCAATTTTTCCACATTTTGTACATTTAGGAAAAACACTTCTACCCTTCGCATTATCATTCATATTAATGTGTGTTTTCCCAAATCCTAATCCTTTTCTATTATTAGCATATAATTGGTTTCCAAGCAGCATTCTAAATGATTTTTCCCCTTTTGAAAACTTACTCAATGTTATTTCAAGATTATTTACTTTGGTTTTAAGTGCTTCATTTTCATTTACAAGAGAAGTGCATCTGTTAATGAAGTTCTTTCTTTTTGTGTCATCACTTTCTTTTAAAGCCAAGTGTTCTTGTTTCAATTTTTCAAAATTTGCCTTAAATTATGTTTGCTCTTGTTTTAATAACTTGCAGTTTTCACAATCAAGGTTTGTCACTTTTTCAAGCTCAGTTTCTAACCTATTGTTTTCGTGGACCAATTTTAACCTATCAGATTTTAATTTCTTGATTTTTAGTTCAAGTGAATCAACGGTTTTGGTAAGATCATGACACATTAAAATTAAATCTTTATAAGAGTAATTTGGTTCCTCAGTGGAATCATCTTCGCTACTTTCTGAATCTGACTGTGCCATAAGACACAAATTGGCTTCCTCTTTATCACTTTCAGAGTCTTCTTCTTCTCCTTCTTCATCGTCCCATGTAGCTGCAAAAGCTTTCTTTTTCTTCTTCTTCTTTCTGTCTTTCTGAAGTAATGGACAATTTGGTTTGATATGGCCTGGTTTATTGCAGTTGTAGCATATGACTTCATCGTCTGAATTGTCTGAATTCTTGGATTTGTTGGATTTTGAACTCTTCTTTCGTGACTTGTATTTTTTGTTAGACCACTTTTTAAGAACCATGGCCAATTCTTCGATAGGATTCTCGACTTCATCGTTACTTTCAACAATGTTGCTTAGAGCAATTGTCTTTTTCTTTGATTCTGAATCATCGCGTCCTTCTTTGGCTTTTAACTCCATTTCATAAGCAATCAAGTTTCCAATCAATTCTTCTATTTTCAACTTATTTAGATCTTTTGATTCTTGAATGGCAGTTACTTTGGCTTCGAAATTCATTGGCAGTACTCTCAGTATCTTGCGTATTAATTCTACTTCAGTGTAGTCTTTACCAAGAGCCCTTGCATTATAAATCAGTGTGGAGAATCGACCATACATCTCTTTTATATCTTCGTCTTTCCACATCATGAAATTTTCATATTCGTTGCAGAGTAGTGCGAGACGAGATTCCTTGACTTGAGATGTTCCTTCATGTGTAACTTCCAAAGTATGCCAAATTTCCTGCGCAGTTGAATAGTGAGATATACGGTTAAATTCAGTTTTATCAAGAGCACGAATTAAAGCATTCATTGCTTTGGCATCAGTTGAGAATAATTTTTTATCATTAGAATCCCACTTATCTTTTGGTTTAGGAATTTCAATATCATTGATAATCGTAACAGGTCGTTTGTAGCCTGTTTGAACGATATCCCATACATCATAATCAACTGAACTTAAGTAAATTTTCATCCTAGCTTTCCAATAGGCATAATCAGTTCCATTAAACATTGGTGGCCTAACTATGGACTGACCTTCAGAAAAAGCGTTGTTAGACAAATTCATGACTCTAGAGTTAAAAATACCCGCTCTGATACCACTTGTAGGAACCAAATTAACCCTAGAGGGGGGGTGAATAGGGTTTATTGCAAATTAAATAAAATAAAAACGTCACAGAAAATTGCAGAAAGAAAAATCACACACAGAAAATACCCAGCTTCGGCAAAACTATGCCTACTGCTGCATTCAAGGTTTCTACTAGGAATTTTAAACAATCTCTTCGCTTACAGACTCTTATAAACTTGCGACCTTCGCTCTCGACTGTTTAAACCCTACGCTCAAGACCCTGACACAACTTGATCCGTTAAGTTGTGATTTTTCCAACTACAAACACTAGTAGTTATTGACTTTAAGGAATGAAATTTGAATTTTTAACACAAAAAAAAATAAAAAATAAAACCCTAGGAGTTTAAATGTTTAGGGTTATCCCCTTTTTATCGAAAGAGAAAAAAGCGGCTCCCTTATTGCTCCACCACTTTACTTTATTTAGCACGATCTGCCTTTTTCTCTTTCTGGAAATAGAAATGGCGGCTTAAGAAAAACTAGGGTTTCTATGAAATCAACAAATCGAGATCGCTGGTTGATCAAAATCAGTTTTCTGTTGTTCGATTCTTCTTGGCTTCAATCTCTGGCGGCTTGTATCTTCTTCGATCGAATTCGTAGACTCTGATTCGGATTCTAGCTTTTCTCGATTTCTGGTACGGATTTTATGCTTTAGTTGTACTTGATCTTCGATGATTTGAAACCAGTGATGAATTGGTGTATTTATAGGATTAAAATCCTGAATATTCTCTGAACTCCCATATTACTTGGTCTTTTTTTCGATACCTTTTGCCTATGATGAATTGGTAATTATATATGGTGTTATGAACACTCTAGAAGAAGAATAAATCTCTGATTTCAGTGTAGACTTGGTCTTGAATATATTCGTGGATTTTGGGCTCGATTCTAGCTGATATTTTGCTTTGTTTTCGTCATAATATATACGAGAATTTTCACTTGAATTTTGGGGCTTTGAAATCTTCTGATTCTGGAGTCTTCGTGGATGGATTTGTGGTAATTTTCGTCGGTTTTAAAACAAGAATATTTGCTTGCCATATTTGACTAACTGATTTTTGAGTTAGTCCTACCTGAGAATAGATTTGAAATCTTCAACCTTTATTTGCGTGTGATCTTTATTTAATCTTGTGCTTGCGAGATTTCTGGAACCTTTACTTTTTCAATTATCTTTGGAGTCCAAACTTTTGCGTGACTTTGAATAAGTTAATCCGTGATTCTTGAAATCTTGAACTTGATCAATTTTGAACTGATAAGAACAGATATTAAATTGCTGGCCTGTAGTACTTGCTCCTTGCTTGACCCCCTGCATGTACCTTAATGTGCTCATGTACACTTATATTGGCTTGACACTGTGTATACACTAAGCTATTGCATTGAATCTTGATCATGTGTGCACTGCCTTTTTGTACACACTTGAACCTTGTTTTTGCTGTCTTGCTAGTGTACTTTTATTTGTGGATCTGGAGCACTTTGTCTCGCTTGCTTGTGAATCTATTTCCACATGTACACCTCTCTCATTTGCTGTCTGAATTGATTCATGTTCATGTAGGCTCGACCATTGTTGCATTGACCACTGTTTTGAGTTTGACCAGTTGTACCTTGTTGATAGTACACCATGTATCAGTTTGTTTTGCCATGACCCTTGCCATTTCTGGTTTGAACACTACTGACCAGTGTTAGGCTTTGTATTTGCACCTGCTTATATCATTTCAGCATACTTGTGCATGTCCATGTTATTTGACCTGTTTCACTTGAACTTGAGCTTTGCATATTTCCATGACTATGTGATCATCATGCATTCATATTGGCTGAACCATCATCTATGCACCATATCTTGTGCACTTTTATCCTTCACCATGCACATTTGTTCCCTTTTGTTTTTGCTGCTGACTCGACTTGGCTTGGTACATCATATTTGAATTTTGAGCTGTTTTGTCTTACATGAACTGTTGTACTCCTTAGCTGCGGCATCATTGTTGTTTCACCTTTTGCATGGGACTGTGCTTGCTGACCTACTGCTGGTGCACTCTATCCTTGTTCTTTGAGACATGCTTTCACTTGTTCACTGTTATGCGCTCTCCACCTGACTTTGAGTAATGCTTTTCACTTCATATTCATGAGTATATTGCGCTGAGTCGAGATGGTCCAAGTGGCTACTCCTCAGTCGCGACACTGGATTGGCGTGGCAATGCACACGTGTGTATATGCAGCCATCCAGACGAGTTTTTTTGTTCCTACATATCAGACCAAGTCTAGAAAAATGATGAGAAACACACCGTAATTCTGAGGCAAATAAAATTTAAAAAATAAATTTTTATTTGTTTGTATTGAAGTTTGTTTTTGTTGCAGTCAACTGTGTGTTTTCTTCTGTATGTGACAGGTGAGAAGATGGTGACTGGACTGAAGGCTGTATAGACTGATGATAAAAGACAAAAGTTAGTGGAAAAATACCGGTGTCAATGTATAACAAAGTCTGCAAATATAGTTGTATAGAGTGACAGATTTGTATGAATGAAATATAGTATGTCAAATAGTGAAGTTGTAAAAGATGTACCTTTTGATATTGAAATAAAATATTTTTATCTAAAAAATACCGTGTGATTGTTTAAATTTCTACACAGTTATATTTTATAGAAATATTATATTCCCGTCTGTTGTGTAGTATATCAGTGCATTTACAAACACATTCAATAATAAAATATATATTTGGTTGTTATCATCAAACAAAAATCATATAATTGTGTATACAACACTGTTATATACAACAAAACCAATAGAAGATGTGGAAGAAGTAAATGTTGACTCAAATTATAAATCAAAGGTCGTTAACATAGGGAAAAGGCTGACAGTGCCCCTCAAGAGCGACCTAATTCAGTTTCTGCAAATCTACAAAGATTTTTGCTTGGACCCATTCAGACATGATCGGTATCGACCCTTCTACTATAAGTCATGCCTTAAACATCGACCCTTCGGTGAACCCGATTCGGCAAAAGAAGAGACAATATAATAGAGACCGGTTAGAACCTTGAAGGAGGAAGTCAAGAGGTTGAAAATTAACGGGTTTATATGGGAAGTCCTTTACCCAAAATGGTTAGCCAACCCCGTGCTAGTGAAGAAGTTCAATGGGAAGTGGAGAATATGCGTTGATTACATGGATTTGAACAAGGCTTGCCAGAAGGATTGCTATCCACTTCCGCGGATTGACCGGTTAGTTGATGCCACGAGTGGCCACAACATATTATCCCTTATGGATGCTTACTCGAGGTACAACCAAATTCTAATGCATAAACCTGATAAGGAGCATACAAGCTTTATCACTGACCAGGGAACATATTGCTATAAAGTGATGCCCTTCGGGTTGAAGAACGCAGGAGCAACATACCAAAGACTGGTAAACAGGATGTTCCAGGAACAAATAGGACAGAATATGGAAGTATGTGTGGACGACGTGCTAGTAAAGTCCACCAAAATAGAGAACCACCTCTTGAAGGAAATGTTCAATGTCTTAAGGAGTTACCAAATGAAGTTAAACCTGCAAAAGTGTTCTTTTGGAGTTCAATCTGAAAAGTTCCTGGGATATGTGGTAAGTGAGCAAGGGATTGAAGCTAGCCCTGACCAAATCCAAGCCATAAGAGACAGGAAGAACCTAGAACAAGCAAAGAGGTCATGAGCCTGAATGGGAAAGTAGCAGTCCTCAGCATGTTTGTTTCCAAAGCCACCGACAAATGTGTCCATTTCTTTGATGTTATAAAGAAAAAGAAAAACTTTGAATGGAACGAAGAATGTTGGAGGACGTTCCAAGAATTAAAAGTTTATATGGGAACATCTATGATTTTATCTAGCCTCGAGAAAGAAGAAGATCTATACCTATATATGGATGTTTCGGAACATGCGGTAAGCTCAGTCCTGATAAAAGAGAGTAACGGGACTCAACACCCCATTTACTACGTCAGCCGAAGGCTAAAGGACGCAGAAACCTGATACCCTGTAATAGAGAATCTAGCGTATTGCCTAACACTTACCGCACGAAAGCTCAGGGAATACATCCAAGCTCACCCCGTCAGGGTTCTAACTAGTTTTCCGCTAAAGCTAGTGTTCAGTAAACCAGAAACCTTAGGGAGGTTAATCAAATAGGGCATTGAGCTCAGCCAATACGAGATTGAGTTCCATCCATGAGCAGCAATTAAAGGACAATCCCTCATAGACTTTGTGAATGAGTGCACAAGCTTTGTTTTAGAAAAATCAGTTAAGGGAAATGACTTGAAGGCCAAGTGGTAGCTTTTTGTAGATGGAGCTTCTAACGAACAAGGAGCAGGGGCATGATATATTATAATTACCCCTGACGGACACCGCTTGCACTACGCCATGAAACTAAGGTTCCCGGCAACTAACAACGTAGCCGAGTATGAGTTGATGATAGATGGTTTAAGTTTGGCACTACAGTTGAAGATATCTCGGATAGAAATCTTTAGTGATTCACAACTAATGGTAAACCAAATAAAGAAAACCTATCAAACCAGGGATGCAGTGTTAATCCTATATGTGAAGAGGGTGTTAAAGATGCTTTCCTAGTTTGAGGATTTCTCAGTTCACCAAATACCCCGTGGTGAGAATACCTAAGCAGATTCACTAGCCAAACTAGCCAGTTCCCAAGAGGCCCCCGAAACTCAAGTAATTCCCGTGGGTTATCAGGAAAAGCCTAGTATTGAGCATGAAGTGTTGGAAACGGGGAAACAATTATTAGTCTTAACTAGATCCCAAGCCTTGAGAAGGGAGGACGAAGGAGACAAAGAGGGAAACTCCAATGGGGAGCCTCCCTTAATGGAAACGAGTTTCCATCATAAAGTTACGTGGATGAATCCCATAGTAGATAATCTCCTAAACGGGATTTTACCCCTTAGTAAGCAAGATGCAAGAAGCATAAAACATCAAGCTCCTACATTTGTGATTACAGATAATATACTCTATAAGAAAGTACATTCGCTTCCTTACTTAAGATGTGTCAGTTTCGAAGATGGACTTAGCCTGTTGAAAGAACTCATGAGGGATGGTGTGGAGACCATTCCAATGGAATTAAGCTGACTAAAAGGTCTATGCGGCAAGGTTATTATTGGCCTCGGATGGTTAATCTAGCATTTGAGTACGTCAAGAAATGTTGTAAGTGTCAAAAGTACTCTAAGGTACCCCTACTTCCTCTTAGCGAACTAACCGCTATATCAAGCCCCTGGCCATTCGACGTGTGGGGAATAGATTTACGCAGACCCTTACCAATCTCCAAAGGTGGATCTAAGTATGTTGTAGTCACCATCGACTACTTCACCAAATGGGTGGAGGCAGAACCCCTTCCGACGATCACATCCAAAAAGGTGTTAAGGTTCGTAATAAAGAATATTGTTACCCGCTTTGGGATACCTCACAAAATCATATCAGATAATGGAACACAATTCGAGAGCGAAGAATTCACTCGATTTTGTGAGAAAAATGGGATCATAAAAAGTTTCTCCTCGGTAGCCCATCCAAAAGCTAACGGGGCTGTGGAAGCCGCCAACAAAACCATAAAGACAATTCTTAAAAAGCACATAAACCAAGCCAAAGGAAATTGGGCCAATGATTTGCCTTTAGTACGTTGGGCATATAGAACCTCTACTAAAATAGCAACGGGACACACCCCTTTCTTCTTGACATATGGATGTGAAGCTATGCTTTTAGTTGAGGTTGAAATCCCATCGCATAGAAGGATAGCATATGCGTTTAATCCCAATCAGGAGTTAAGAAGGGAATCCCTAGACTTAATACAAGGATTAAGAGATGAGGCTGCAATCAGAACAGCTGAATATCAAAGAAGGATTACGAAATACTACAACTCAAAGGTCAGGACTAGAACCTTTGCAAAAGGAGAGCTAGTTTTACGAAGAGTGATGGCTAATGCGAAGAACCCAGCGGATGGCCCTCTCGGCCCAAACTGGGAAAGACCCTTGATCATCCATCAAGAAGTTATGCACAGAACATATCAATTATGCAGACCCAATGGCGATCTTGTTCCGAGAACATGGAACTCGGAACATTTAAGACCATACTTCTCAACGATAAAGGAATAAGGAAAAAGACTTTCCTCCAAAGATGATCACGTAACTAAGGGCACGGAAACCCTTCCGATAGAAAAAAAGAGACCCAAAAGAGGTCAAGCTGAAAAAAGGATCAAATTCCTGGTCATCACCAAATTTAGTCAAGACAAGGCATCCCCTAGAGGGAGATGGTGTGTTAGTCTTTCTCCATGCCCAAATCAGAGAAGGCTAGGTTAAAGCATCAAAATCGTATGCCTCCATTTCACACCAGAAACGGTCGTGGCAGTGCATCTAAAATTAGCACTCCCTGCCTCTACTCGCAGAAGAGTACGCCCTGCCTCTGCTAGAACTAAGTACGACCTACCTCTGCTCGTAGAAGTGAACGTCCTACCTCTGCTTATGTTCGCGTTACCCGCAGAAGGGAATGCAAACACCTTTAATCACCTACGATGGTCAGGATAAGGCACCCCTTGGAGAGGTGTGGTGTGTAAGCCTCTATCTGTACCTACGATGGTCTGTATAGAGCATTAAAAGAGTAAACCTTAGTTTTATGACTACAATGGCCTTGTCTAAGTTTCTAAGACATTATCATCACCCACGATGTTCAGGATAAGGCACCTCCTGGAGGGAGGTCGGGTAAGTCCTCAGGCCCTGCTTATGGATAAGTTAGCCAAGTGCACCGGACGCACAGGCCCAAAGATTGGCCAACAAAGCACGTACAACCTCTGCTTTGACATCAAAAGCCCAAGGAGTGTCTCAGGAAGCACGTACAACCTCTGCTTCACAAATCAAATACCGGAGGGGGTTCTGGTCTTCTATCTATTAATACCCGGCTCTTCACAATACCGGAGGGGTTTCCGATCTTCAATTCCAAAATACCGGAAGGGGTTCCAGTCTCCTATCTATTAATACCCGAAACTGGGTTGATTCAACTCTTCACAATACCAAAGGGGGTTTTCGGTATTCAATTCACAAATACCGGAGGGGGTTCCGGTCTTCTATCTATTAATACCCAAATCGGGAATGATTCGGCTATTCACAAATACCGAAGGGGGTTCTGGTCTTCTATCTATAAATACCTGAATCTAGGTTGATTCGGCTCTTCACAATACTGGAGGGGGATTCCGGTCTTCAATTCACAAATACCGGAGGGGGTTCCGGTCTTCTATCAATTAATACCCGAACCTGGGATGACTCGGCTATTCACAAATACCAGAGGGGGTTCCGGTCTTCTATCTATAAATAACCGAACTTGGGTTGATTCAGCTCTTCACAATAATGGAGGGGTTTCCGGTCTTCAATTCCAAGATACCGGAAAGGGTTACGGTCTTCTATTTATTAATACCTGAATTTGGGTTGATTCGACTCTTCACAAATACCGGAAGGGATTTCTGGTCTTCTATCAATACCCGAGTCTGGGTCGATTCTGTTACCCACAAATGCCGAAAGGAGATCTTTGATCTTCAATCTTTAGGTTATCCAAGAAAGGGTTGGTTTAAAACTACTGTCAAGGTTTCATAACGAAATATAGCATTAAGGAATGAGTTGATTGAAAAAGAATATGAAAAGAAGAAGTTTGACTTGGAAAGTCGAAGACGCCCCTTCACTATGGGGGGCAAATGTTACTACCAAAATTAACCCCTAACATAGGTTGACAATGAAGGGGTATCAGAGGAACACAAACACAGAAGAAATTCCCGAAAAAACAAATAAAGGAGACCGAAAGCAGAAAAGAATGATCTGAGCAACATAAATCGGCACCTCCCAAGAAGAAAGGAGTTCCAAGCCTACAAAATGACAACAAAGTTTATTCGATAGTGTCTAACCCGCAAGAGAGTCCTTAAGCGAAAGGTCATCTAAGTAATAAACCAAGAAAGAAGAAGATGCAAGCTCCGCTTATTGAAACCCGAAAGGGCTATCGGTATTAACCTACTTAGTACCGACATAGTGAAAGATGAAGGTATCAAGGGTATCAAGCCAGAAGTACATAAAGATTACCCGGAGCCAGCTCCCGAAATAGCTACTTCGTGAATAACGGAAGGTCACATTGATAGACAACGAAAACATCACTGAAAGCTATGTCCCGGAAAACCAGACTGTCCTAGAAGCTCCACCGGAAGGCTGACCGGGACCCTAGTAGAGATATAGGCTATCCATACTAATTTACCTAGTACAGGAACCAATAGCGATTTCAAACCGGCATCTATCTACATACATAATGAGGGCAAGCTCCTCTAAGTATTCAAGAGAAAGTCAGAAGCCTACATCTAGAGGCTGACATCCGGTAGCCTTCACCCAGGAGCTGCTACCGGGAGTTCAAATGCCATCTAAAAACCACCACGGCAAAAAACCCGTATCAGTCTCGAAGAAGCCCCAGTTGACCGGGACCCTTACTTTGAAGACTATAATTAACACCACAAGGACTGTTGGGAACAAAATGCCTAAGACCAAGGAAAAAAAGCGGCTGACAAAGGCCGATGCAGTCCCAATAGTCTAACAACAGAAGGGGCCACGAATTCTCTATAAATAAGACCCCAAGTGCCACATAGAAGGGGACGAATTTTTTATTTCTCAATCTTGCTCTTTTATTCTTGAAGGAGCAAACCCTCAATTCTTATAATACATCTACAATTTATGAATGGAGAATTCCGAGTCTTAAACATCTTGCAATTTGATAATCTTGTTGTGCCATTATAATGAAATAAGGAGTTAACACTAACCTTTCTTATGTGAAAGTAAATCATGGTGAGCTTCATAGAAATTCGAAGTCCTCTTCCTTCTATCTCGAGGGTTTTGCAACGCTGATCGACACTCTCATGATGAGCCTAATTCTTCCTAACCTCATAAAGAGGGGGTCATTTGCGAGTTTGTAACTTGATCTCTGACGCAATCCGGGCCCTTTTGTGCTGGTCCGATGAGGAATGATTATCTGAGTTAATGAACATTGCGATGCCTTCTTTCCCAAATAGGGGGATGCATTATCCTATTTTCTTCGTATCACAGTATATATCATCATATTCATGATTTAGGGAGCAATTGATTTCATAAAACCTAGTAGTACCAAGCTAAATAGCCTTCCTAAGGTCATTTCGGAGCACCGCCGTATAGTAAGTGCGATATTCATCCCTCGAGGGAAGGATAACTAATCATTAGAATCAGGGTTCCGACGCCTAAGGAAAGGTAGATTTAGCTTAGATTCGTAGGCTTTAGAATGATTTGCAATAACCCTAAGTTGTGACAGTGTCAAATCCCTTGAACACATGTCTCAAATAACTTAATCCGGGTCTTGACGGAAAATAATGTTAACAGGTGGCACCTTCAAGTTGTCCACCATAGATGGAATCTAGATTCCTCGAGCATGGAATAGAGAGCATATTCTCGCTTCTTTCTATAATACATTGTTCAAATCTGTTGTAAAAAGTTGTAAATATTTGCAAGCATTACATTTGGGCTATGTACATATGAAAAGTCATGAATCTGAAAGTCTATTTGCTTGCACAAATCATATATTTGCAAACTCTTGTTAAAGTTGATTTTTTGAATGTAGGCAATATAAGAGCAACAACTCATTCACAATATAACCAAACCTGGAAGCTTCCTAAGCATATCTCGGTTGGAACAGGTCAAGCTTTGAGTGCCAAAAGCATCATTGAAACTCAAACAAGATGATGAAATGCACCACTTTGCAAATCTAAAAGGAACATGCTATCCAAAGTCAAATGGTGAAAAGCGCAGCAAATGGACACCAAGTCAGAAAACTACACCTTTCATCGCAGAAAACAATTCCTAAAGAAGGAGGTTGAAGATGCCAAATCCTTGACTACAGTCGCCTATCAAGATAAGCGTCCAACAGAAGGATTGGTATCAAACTCGAAAAACGATGCAAAGGTGAAAGCAGCCCAACGAGGCCGACAAACAAAAGATTGCAAGTTCCACCGTAGAGGCACCTTCTTAAATGCAAGGTTCAGGACCTCAGTTCTATAAATCGTGGTAATCCTTGATAAGAGAACTGGAGTCTGCCTCGTGGGACAATGCAACCCAAGGTGGAAGGACCAACACCATGTCGGAAGGACCGATAAAACCTAGGCTGGAAATACCAGTCCTAGGCCGGAAGGACCGACGACCCAAGCTGGAAGGACCAGCACCATGTTAGAAGGACCGACAAAACCTAGGCTGGAAGTACCAGTCCTAAGCCGGAAGGACCGGAAACCCAAGCTGGAAGGACCAGCACCATGTCGGAAGGACCGACAAAACCTTGGCTGAAAGGTTCAGTACTTGGCCGGAAGGACCGGCAACAAGCTGGAAGGACCAGCCTTGATAGAAATCCCAGCCGAAAGGGAGTATCCAATACAATCTTCTTGATTCTGAGTTAATCAAAACGGACAAGACACAAAATTGGATTAAACTCAAAACCCGAGACCTCTCTGGGGGCATCCAACAAATTCGACAAGTGTTTGAATTATTCAGTCACAACGAATAACGGATTTAAAAAGACCTCCCTAGAGACATTCAATTATCTGCGTAGCATCTGGTCATCCCGGGTGTGAAAGATATTGAGTAAAAGACCTCTTTGAAGGCACAAAACCAAGACCTCTCCAGGGGCATACATTCAAATCTAATCTAGAATGGCCTGGACTGCTAGCTTAGCGAAAAATACGACTGAATACATTATAAATGCAAGACCGTTTAAGCAGGGGC
>JASFAX010000711.1:0-57194 GCA_030737875.1 Allium sativum | reverse complement strand
CAATGTTATTCAAACATCCCGAACACACCATAATCAACCATCGATTATTGGTCACATCATATAATACAATACATGAAAAACAACAATATAATTGCTGAGGAATCTAATTGGATCCCTCCAACCTGTTTCCCTGCATCCACAGATGTTAATCAATATAAGTAACACTAGTTTTATACCAATATGAAACATTATAACAAGTAGAATCGAAATTTAAACAACGTTTTATATATAACGGTATCTGAAATTTCAACCAATTAACTAGCAAATCATCCAAACTACCATCACACACAGCATTCAATCATCTTTATCAATATTAAATAACGTTTATAAAATTATAAAACTGGACAGAGTTAGTGAGCTTACTCGCCTCGATCGTTAATCGTTGAATAACGGTTAACGGTTGATGATTCGAACAAAACGTTTAATTATGCCACAAAACCCAATGAGCTCCGATCAGTTCCAAATCAGCTTCATGGCGTAGACTGCGTCAATGCGATTCTGACGGATCCAAATTTTCGCAGTTCTGGTAACGCATATATAAGATATTAAAATTTATATTTCATACAATACTTAAACTAAACTTAAAACAAATTTATTTTTGTTTTAAATATAATTGGGCTTACCCTTATTTTAGCCCTATTAATCCCACATGTACCGAGTCTCACGTCCTCCCATACCATACCCGCCAGGAAGCAGCATCTTCTCCAATTCGCGTCCATCCTTACCTGGGCTTTTCTCTCTTTTTTTTACTCTAACCGGCCCACGCCTCAACCGGTCCACGCAAATAAAAACCCGCACCCTATCAAAACAGTATCATCTCCTCCGTCCTCCCTCGCTGTAACGTTCAAACCGATGAACACAGCCATTTCCGTGTCTTTGAACTCCCCTACCAAGTTCATCTCCCTACGAAACTTCACTAAACAATCGCCAGTACTCTTCTCCTCCTTCCATCTTCCTCGTCGTCAACTCCACCTTGCCATCAACCCACCGGAGCAAATCGCGTTGTAGGCTCTGGTCCGTCCCCTACAGTACCACATCGACACTTTTTGTTTCAGAAAATCACAAAAAATCCCCAAACTTTCTAGTCGACCTTGCGAACACTAAAACGAGCTCGAATCTGCTAATAACCGTTTCAATTTCCCAAATGGTTTAACCCTAGGCTTACTGTCAATTTTCGAGTGCCAGCGAAAAGTGTCGCACCTTATAAAAATGGTACGGAAATGGAAAGCTCGGCACAGGTATTTCAATGGTATATGGTTTGTATTTTTCTGTTGAATATTTCGCCTGAAATAAATTTTTGAAACCATTAAAATGGGTCGAGGTATTTTTGCTGAACAAGGAAGAAAGACAGGTTGCGTATTTATATTTCAACGAGGCTTGGCATGCACGGTTTAATCACCTTGGCAGGCGAGGAACTGAGGCTAGCTGTAGAAACAGGGGTAGGTTTGCAGCTCCTTTGTTTAAGTTTACTTTGCCGGCAAGGTTTTAAGCTTAGGGTACTGTGTAAATTGGTAGGCCTGCAGTAATTAGTTGCTGCTAACAATACAGGTGTTTGACAAGCATTTAAATAGTTCTTAGAGCATCTCCAACAGTGGAGGAAATTCATGTTAAGGGGTGTAATATCCCTTATTTTTGCACCCAACAGTTGTTACACGGTGTAATATGAAGACAAATGTTACGGGCTGGATTCAGAGTTCGGAATAGGGGGTGCGAGCTGATTATATCAGCTCGTGATGTCGCGAGCTGATTTTATCGTCTCGCGACTTCAGGAGCCGATAAAATCAGCTCGTGGCCTTTTTTTTTCCCAACTATTTTTACCATATACAATACCAAATGCATTAATTTTTTTGTAAAATAAACTTCGAAACATAATAATAATATTTGATTACTAAGAGTAAAACCAATTTTTTTTTTTAACGTTTTACCCTAGTTTGTCGTATACAAAAACATAATCGATATGTAATTTGTAAAATAAACTTAGGAACATAATAATAGATGATTAATAACTCGTACGAATACAAGAAAAGGAGTTTGTATAATAGAAAATGAAACACAATCGATGATTAATAACTTAGGAACATCTTAGGAAATAAAACATAATCGATGATTAATAACTTAGGAGTTCGTACAAGAGAAGTAATAGTAGAAAAGGAGTTCGTACAATAGATGATTAATAACTTAGGAACATCTTTACTGCATACATAATCGATAAGTTCAGACAAACATAAAATAAAACACATTCAGGTAATGGTTCTTCATAACTAGGTATCGCCGTGGTGGTTCCATAAATGAGTCATAAGATCCTTCTGTAGCCGGTTATGGAGTTCTGCATCTCTGTAGATAACTTGACGGCTCAAATGAACATTGAAGTCCTCCTCTGTTAGTGGTTGGTTTTGTCGGAATACTGGAGGTGGTAGCGAAGCACCCTCGTAATCGCAGTGACGTTGATCTTCATCCATATCTCTTTCATCTTCTATAATCATGTTGTGAAGAACGATGCAAGCAAACATGATTGTAGACATCTTACTCCTACGCCATAGCCGACATGGATTACTTATCATTGCAAATCTAGATTGTAAAACACCGAAAGCACGTTCCACATCTTTCCTTTGTCCCTCTTGCATCGCCGCGAACATGACTTGTTTAGGAGTTAATGGATTTGGACATGTTTTAACAATGGTGCTCCATTTCGGGTAAATGCCGTCACCTAGGTAATAGCCATGGTTGTAAGTATTTTGGCCTAGGGTAAATGTTAAAGGAGGTACCTGGCCTTTAGCAAGATCATTGAACAAATGAGATCTTTCCACAACATTAAATCGTTATTAGACCCGGGCATTCCGAAGAAAGCGTGCCATATCCACAGATCGTACGATGCCACAGCTTCCAAGATGATGGTTGGTCGTCTTTCCTTGCCGTTGTACGCACCTTGTAATCCCTTAGGACAGTTCTTCCATTCCCAGTGCATACAGTCCAGACTTCCTAACATTCCCGGCCAACCCCTGCTTTCGTGCATCTCTCTGATTCGCACTACATCTGCTTCGTTTGGAGACCGTAAGTATTCTTCTCCGTAGACGCCCACAATTGCTTGACAGAAAGTTTCAAGTGTTTCTAGTGCCGTGCTCTCTGCTATGCGGTATGCATCGTCCAAAGCATCGGCTGGAGTGGCATAAGCTAACATTCTCATAGCTGCCGTCATTTTTTGTTCACCGGACAATCCCTGTGTCTTCGATGCATTATGTTTGTACTTAAAGTAATCATTGTTACCTTGAATACCAGCCAATATCCGAAGAAATAGGTTTCTCCGCATCCTGAATCTTCGACGAAACATATCAGGCCCGTAAGTGCAATCCTCATCGAAGTAATCTTGCATCAAAGACTTGTGGTATTTAGCATGATTTCGGTGTATAAACCTCCTTCCAGGAACCGATCCCCCTCTAGTTGTGGACGATGAACCGTACGCTTCACGGTATAGGTCCCGTATTTCTTGTATTTCTTCTGCTTCCTCTTGAAGGATTTCATCTTCCTCTGAATCGCTAGCAAAAGCCAGCAAGCATTTTGTAAAACTGGAATCAATTTGTATTTGTTAGTAAGTTTTGATTTGAGATATGTATGACAATGTTGCTGTTATATATAAGGTTTGATTTGAGTGTCTCTTTATTGGATTCCTTTATTGGACTGAGTGTCTCTTTATTGGTTTGTGTGTCTCTTTATTGGTTTGAGTGTATGTTTATTGGTTTGTGTGTCTCTTTATTGGTCTGAGTGTCTCTTTATTGGTTTGTGTGTCTCTTTATTGGTCTGAGTGTCTCTTTATTGGTTTGTGTGTCTCTTTATTGGTTTAAGTGTATGTTTATTGGTTTGTGTGTCTCTTTATTGGTTTAAGTGTATGTCTATTGAAGGATTTAAACATTTACGCACCCGAAGGAGTTAAAAAGGAGTTAAAAAAGGAGTTAAAAACTATGGGTCGTCCACTACCGTCGTTATTTAAACATGTAAACATTTAAGTACCAGGTTTGGCGCTTGGCAAAGTACCAAAACTTGGCACTTGGCAGAGTACCAAAGTTGGCACTTGGCACTTGCCAAAGTACCAAAACTTGCAATAAAACAAGCATACATTACACAGAACATATGAAAGTAGCAAACAGTACACATACAAAATAACATATCGCAGAACACATAGAAAAATAACATACAGTCCAAAACATCGAGACATACATATATACATACATACATCGAGCCATACATATATACACCGCGACATACAGAAATATAAATCATGATAAATCTGCGGCATCATCATCACCACCATCCAAAGACATGTCGTCTCCGCTATCAGGCGGGTCATAATACGTAAAATCGTCATCACTACCTCCAACCACGCCATCCCCTCCATCAACGTCATCCCCTCCTAACACGTCCTCCCCTCCAAGAACGTCATCCCCTCCAACTACGTCACCCCCTCCAGCACCGTCACCCCCACCTCCTCCTAAACCACCTGCTCCTGAACCAGAATCACCTGCTCCACCTGCTCCACCTCCTCCTCCTCCAGAACCAGAACCACCTCCTCCTGAACCACCAGTACACGACCCTACAATGGTACCTGATGCTGCTGTCCCCCCACCCTCTGCTGCAGCTAATCTGGCCTGTAAGTCATATATCTGCTCCTGCAATCCCTGCACAATCGCCTGGTGCTCCTGATACATGGACTGAGTATACTGCAACGCCATCTCCTGAATAGCCGCGATATGTATCCTATGCTGGTCCAACCTGGGTGCATACTGCATATATAGAACATACAAAATCAGTTTCTACAGCATATAACATACAACGTAAATTCACAAGTACAAATGTTACCTCATGTGACGGATATAATCCAGCAGTAGGGACACCATACACCATGTATGCAGGTGGGTAAACAATAGGCAGGGATATCTGTGTCCCGCTAAGATCATATGTCTGGAATGTATCGGCGAGAGCAAAATCCTGCGGAGGGTCGGATATCTGTGAAGGGGTCGGGTCGAAAGTAAACGGCGGAGGGTGAACTCTACCACTGACCAATCGGGGTCCAATGTGATCGGAGTTCACACCCCGCACATAATCCGGCAGCAAGTACCGTCTAGGAGCTACCCGAACCCAGTAAGGACCAAACTCTGCGTCGGGTAAGTGAAAGTCGGTCGTATCTACCCATCCTGCCTGTCTCAATCCAGCCACATACTGTCTCCCTATAACACGCTGCGGCCCGAACATATCAAGTGGCAAAGGTGGATCTACGGGTACGCGCAACTCACCGGTACTCTGGTAATAGCATCGGTCTCCCAAGTACCAAACAGGAAGGTGGGCCGGTGGGAAGAAGAGGACACGTCGAGTAGATAAGCTGCATGCAATGGCTAATGGATGGGCATCAGGTACTGGGCCACCGGCTGCAAGTAACATCCAATAAGAAGCCCAAGGTGCTCGTAATATGTTCCCCCTCTCCCTCATATCCAACTGGGTACGAGCCTCCATCAAGTCGTGTCTCACACCAGAAGGAGAACGCTGAACTACGTGCAAACTCTCCCATCTACGCATCCATGGGAAAAAGGCCTCAGCGGCATGACTGGCGGTGGACTGTATGTGTGGGTGCATGTTGGCCGTGTACTCGTAGTACCAGCACGGCAACATGTACCAAAAACCATACATCTGCTGAACCTCTCTAAAAGCATAGGAGTCAAGAGCGGTGTATAGATAACCCAGTATGGCAGAGCCCCAATCAAACATATGCAGCTGATCTAAATCGACTAGTGCTGCAAGGTAGCCAAGCCTAATCGAACTCTGTTGGTTCGTAAAGAACGTCGAACCAAGGAGGTATAAAATGGTAGCCCTGTACAGTATGTCGTGGAAATCTACCGCATCTACATGCGCTGTAATATAATCAAGTAAATATGTGCAGGGAACGGCACCATTAGCTACACGAGCCGCATCCAAACCTGGCAAATACTGTATGTACGACTCGGGTGACTCAAACTGGGAATCAAATGGAGGTATGACTCTATCTGGAAGGCCTATCTCAATCCCCGAAAGCATGTAAAAATCGGCTGGGGTGATACCTAGCTCAAAATCCGGGAAGTGAAAGGTGTGTGTCGTAGGCCACCATCTCTCTGATAAGGCTTCGACCAAAGGTCGATCGAAGGACTGGGGAGGTATAATACGTAAAAAACGTCCAAATGGACTGCCAAATAGTCTCTCTCGAATATCCAGAGGTAATATGTCTAAGGCTGATACTACAAACTTCGCCCAACTCCCGCGAACGTTTACATACCGAGTCTATTAAAATAATACCAGTTAAACGACTATAAAACCAAGCACGCCTATGCACTAAACGATAAAGTGCATGCACTAAATGACTATTTAACAGTTAAATGAGTATTAAAGTTCGTACTACTAACGTATAACAAACTACTACATGATAAAGTTTTAACAGTTAAAAGACTATTTAACAGCTAAATCAATATTTAACTAGTACGTGCAATAATGTATACTATTTAAATGACTATTGACGTTCAAACTACTAGACCATAGAACGTACATGCACTAAACTATAACGTAAAACTATAAAGTAAAACTAATACCTGAACGGTGTCCAGCGCGGTAACTGATCGATGGGTGAATCCCTGTGGCATCTCGTGGAGGATACGTAAGTCCTCAATCGTCGTCCCCTCTGGTGGAGGAAGGTGTACTGGACCAGACATGTCGTCTGGCATAACTCTAACTGTGCGTCTCCCGCTCTTCGTCACGCGTGGCGGCATCCCGACGTTGGAACGATTAAAAAAGAAATTAAAAAGGAGGAAATTAAAATTAAATGAATATAACCAAACACCCCCCCCCCCTCCCGAGCCATATATAGGCTCGGGAACAGGCGCGAGCTGATAAAATCAGCTCGCGCCTGTTGGGAGATATCAAAGATATCTCCCGTAATGTTACGGGCCGTAACGTTACGGCCCGTAACACTGTTGGAGATGCTCTTAATGGACACACACAATCTTGTAACTTGGAGGGATGATGTTTTACTGTTTTTGATTAAATTTATGTATAGTCTACGTTTTCCAGTGTGCCTTCTGTGCAAAGGAAAAACTTTATTAATATATGTAGAATATTGATCCATTCGAATGAGCTGTTATTTGCTGTAATATTTGCTGTGAGCGGCTGTGCATTGCTTGCTATCAAATTATTTTGTTAATTGTCACAAGCGTTGAGCTGACTACATAGTCCATATAAGATATTTAAACCTATATATCTTCTGATAGTTAATTGTCACAAGTTGTCACAAGCGTTGAGCGTTAATTGTCACAAGCGTTATGCTGATTCAGAGTGCAAAATACGTTGAATAAAAAGTTCTTATTTTCCAAATTAAAAATTATGGAAAAATTCTATAAATTAAATTAACAATACGTCTCAAATATCTTGTCCAAATTCAAAACCAATATATAATTATAGTTAATAAACCGTTACGGCTTATAAACGATTCCATAACGACTATTTGAAAATTTGATTTGGACATAACTTCCAATCTATAAGAAGAAATCTCGATTTTTCACTTCCATTAGAAAAATATAGTTAATGAGATTTCAAAGTTTCTTGTTTCAAAGAAATCTAACTTAAAACAAATCCTGTATACTCAATTGAAGTTCAAACTGCCCAATTATGAACAACCGCGTTGTTACGAGCTCGTTTATAATTATATTATAATTAATACGTTCAACTATCATTTAAATAAATAAATTCGTTATTCTAATTCGAATATAAACTCGATTAAATTTTCTTAAGTAAATTCAATTTACACAAAATTGCCAATTTAGTTATTTTCGACTATTTCAAAAATAAATTATATTATTCTACTATTACATATTAATTTAAATATTCAAAATATTTGAATTCAAACCATTTAAATTATTAAATCACTATATTAAAAGATTAAGTTAATTATTAAATCACTAAAATTCCGGGATGTTACATAATCGGACATTATTGGACAATGTACGATTAAAGTGAGTGAAGTTTAGTTAATTTCTTTCTATAAGGTCATGTACTTAAAAGCAGTACACAAGGTTAATATTATTTCATCTAACTAGTAGTTTACAAAATCATACAAGATAACAGTTTATGAGAAACTCCAACATATCTAGACCAAGAAATTGGTAGGCTATGTGATTCTAAAGATTGCACATAATAATTATTCATGATGGATCTTGTATGAATCTCCCTAATACGTTTTGGAATGGATTGTCAGTAGATGACATGATTATGTTTTGAATATAAGTTTTGCAAACTAAAACCAAATCGGTTTTATAAATAAAGAAGCTCATGAATCGTGTATGAATCTTTATTCTATTTGCACTACGAAATAGTTGTTTGTTCGAGACATACCAACTTCGTTGTGAAGGATTTTCTTTAAGAAATTATTGATAGTAAAATGGAAGGGGATTGTTAAAGGGACTCCAAATTTTGTTAAAGGGAGGATAATTTTAAGGGACTCCAGCTTAAAGAAAAATTGTTAAGGGGGGTCTAGAATATTTTAAAAGAAAAAGAAAACGAGACCTACGTGTCCCTGCCTCGTCACTTGTGTTAAAACCTAGCGTACTAAATTCATCGCCAAATACAAACACGTGCTTTCAAAAATAAAAAAAATATTAAAAAAAATCGTTGACAAAATAAACAATAATATAAAATACACAGCATGTTTGATTAAAATTTTCTTTTCTGCATTTAATTTAAATTGAACATATCAATTCGAATATGAAATTACAACTGATTACCCGATTCGATGCCTTTCGATCTCTCACGAATCCATTTTTTATTTTTACATATAACGTTGAATTGTAAGTATTAATTAAGATTTAGATTTCTATGGTTTTTATTAATGAGGATCATTGGGGGTTAATATCGGAATTTTTATTTATATGTTTAAGGGGAGGCTAACATATTTTGTACTCGCCATAACAATTACATACTAAATTAAAATTGATCCTCCTCTTAACCAAATATGGAATCCCTTTAACAATCCCCAAATGGAATTGGGTATGATCCATAGATAGTACTAATTATATGAGATGAAATGAAAGTAACCAACCTGAAAGAAAACGAAACATTAGAATGTCTAGTAAGCATTCTTGTACATCAAAGAGAAACTATAAGTTTCTTATTTAATGTCGAAATCATATAATCCTTGGCAGTTTAATTAAACCATTAAGGGTGCTGACTCTATGTGGCATGATGCGCAAATCTGAAAGAATTCCAAGTACGTTATCATAATATTATTTTTTGGTCATGGCGGAAGGGATATGATCCAACGGCTGAGGTTGTGTCTTTATGAGAACAGTTGGAATTAAATGAGCAATGTTGATAAGAATAATATCAAAAATTTCAAATTGTTGAAACTAGCATTATAAATTTGGTATTCAACATGCTCAAGTTAATTCAGATTTTCCCACAAAATTATCGATGAATTAGACTTAGTGTTTTGGTAAATATGTGTTGAAATAGAAAATTCTAAATAAACACTTAGAGTTAGTTATTTACATATATTAAACAAAAATATTTCAAGGTCGGTGAGAGCGATATTGGATTTGTAAGTCTTTGGATATGATCCAAGAAATGATATGAAATTATCATTTTATAAGCATTAAAACTGAACAAGTATTTAGATAAAAATCAAATAGTTTGATTTTCAATCAAAGTGCAGAGGAAGTGTGTGTTCATAAGAAAGGGCGCTAAAAGGTACATTAATATTTCTAAACTTTAAGTGAACAACGTGTTGTTGATTTTAATGATGAACTTGTGTTAAAATCAACCTCAGTTTTTTTAATACTCAACTTTGGGTTGCAAGTGATGTCTTTTATAGTGAGTATAAAAATTATTGGTAATGTCCCAAACCGATATGCAAAGACACCTTATTATATTGTTTAATACGGAACATGTGAGATGACTCCCTTATGCATTGGCAATATGACTTATTATACATGTTATATTGTCTGTAATATCGTGATTTGCTTATGTGTTGGATGCATGAAGCAAATATCAAATACAAAATGATATCACTAAATGGTTGTTTGAAGCATTCTTGAGTATTTATGAAATATAAGAGAATTGTTTACAGAAACAACAAACTCCATATGAAGGATTGTTCAGACTTGAAATTAATTATAGGTGATGTTGAGTATAATAAGTCGATAATAAATTCAAATAAGAATCTTTAAGTTGGAAATGTTCCATGTGAAAGACTATGGATGATTCAATGAAAGGACTAAGTACATTGCCTTGAATAACATTGTAATAAAACCGATGTAAATAAATATATAATTGCACAAATTTATCACTGAGATGATTCCAAATGATGAGAATCTCGTAACATTGTTATGAATAACAATTGTCGGGATACAGTTCGTAACAGAACTTTGAGTTCACTAAAAAGGAAGAGACATACTCTGAATTGTTCCACAAGATAAAATAGTTTATCACCATCAGAGAGAGTTGTTTGATAGAGTAGATGACTAAAACATAATAGCATACCCGTTCACAAAGGGACCGACCCAATTGATTTTGGAGAAAACCAATTGATGAAGTGGAATAAGATTCCATAATTGACCCCAAGTGCAAGCAAATGGTAGAGTTAGGGTATGTCTTAGGGGGAAATTATGTAATTTGTTACATATATCTAACTCGTTGACCGATCTGGTTAGAAACAAATGTGTGTTCTTTTTATTATATACTTGATATAATGTAGTTATATTAATTAATTAAATTAAAAGTATATTTAGTAGAAATCCATAAATGGTATGTTTTGTGAAAGTAGTTACAAATGTTGTAACCATGATTCATTTACCATGATGAAAATAAATATACCATTTTAAATATTTCTTGTCAAGATGTATCGAGACTGGATATCGATACATCCGTTGAGCCTAGAGTATGCAACGCTCTCCAAAGGTTGAGAAGTTCATTACTCATGACTGTTAGGGGCACCAAGGGGTTATGTACTTATAGTTATTGGATTACTAAGGAATGACTTACTAGATAGTTTCATGTTGATCAATATAACTATGGTCAAGCATAGAATATCGATGTGAAAGATTTACATAGTTCTCTCGACTTGAGAATACAGCTGATCTTCAATATGGAAGCTTCGCTTTGATAAAGGTTAAATCATTACATTAAGTCCATCGAACGATTATAGTTTGGTCAAGTGGAAGCGTTGGAAATGAAACACTATTCAAGAGAGGATTCGTCTCCTTAGTTATACGAGGTTAGTATTACGGTCAATTGATGTAAACTCGAAGTCAAAGTCTCTGGCCAGAGCATTGCATTTAATAATAATTGTTATTATTTAACCAAAGATTTGTGTTTGGACTATAATGTTGAATGTGGACGATACTGGAATTTTGACTGTTACCAAATTCCGCAAGTACTAATGTGATATGTTTTTGACGAAGAGAATTGATGTAAATAATTATCAGAACGGGGTAACGCTTATTAAATTAAAATGAGATTTTTTTTATTTTAGAAAATTAGCGAGAGAATAATTTGGCCATATTGTCACACCACCTACTAAGTGAAAGGTGAATGTTAATGTTCAAATAATTTTAACGTTAATCGGTTACCAAATTTGCACCCAAGAGTTACATAACCGAAATGATGAATTCTCTTAAGTCCTAGTGATTTAATTAGTTTATAATTGTTATAAATTGATCAAACTAATTAATATTTATGAAATATTAATTATGAATTATGAATATGATTTGAGAAATAAAATTTTGACCATACTTATAAAATTTATGGATATATTGATCGATATGAGAAATCGGTGACAAAAATGTTAAATACGATTTTAAATATTTAATCTGGGTCATATGGATTTTACAACCTATGCATTTTAGAGTGGAAATTCGTTGGTTAAGTTATTAGAAAGGGGAAGCTACTATATATGAGATTAAGGTTTTGAGATGTGTGGTTGAGATCATTATTTGCTCTCTTTTTCCCATCCATATAAAGGCAAATCTTGAAACCCTAGTCATAAGGAATTTCATATTTTTGTAAGCCGCCACATTTTCTTTCTCTTCCTCATTTTAATGGCAGCAACTTTCCCCTAAAACCATCCCTAAAATTCTCATAAAATTCTCAAATCAAATCGAAAACAAAATTACTAATTTGTAGTATAAGGTCTCCAATTCTGATATAGTAACCTGTTGGATTATGAATTATTAATAGAAGAGAAATCACTACTCAATGTGGACTCAAAGGCATCATTAAAAGAAAATCAATCCTCTCCAAAACAAAAGGTCAAATGTTCATGGATTTGGTGGTAAGGTATGTTTTTTTCTTTTAGATTATAATGTTTGATGCAATTTTATTTTCATGATTTGTCAATTTGATTATCATAATTTATATGTTTATGACTTTGCCTCTTTTAATTTATCTTGGTTTAAATTGTTTTGTTAAATAATTTGATTGGAATTTTAATTTAATAAATTGAAATAAAGGAGTTTGTTTATATCAAAATGTTTAATTGTTCACCTATGTCTTAAACATTCACAATCAAATTTTATTCTTTTAGATCTAAATTTGTATGTTCAAATTATCAACTTGTGCTTTTGTTTGTCAAATTAGAAAAAAACTATAAATTATTTGTTTTTAAATACAATGTTTTTGTAGATCTATGTCATGAACAACCCTTTCAAAGTATTATTTTTGGATCTGAATTTTATATGTGCATTTTGTTTGACTATATTCTAATCAACAAATCAAAGTTGAAATTTGTATATGTATAATATAATGTTTTCAATTGTAAATCTATGCAATGAACATCTATTTCAATATCTTTTTTTCGATCGAAATTTTTGTATGTTCATATTGTTTAATTATATTTTAATTAATAAATATAGACCGAAATTTGTGTATTTGTAGTACAATGATTTTAATTGTAGATTCATGTTCAAAATCATACCAAAATAAAGTATAATTTGGTTTTAAAAGTTTATATGTGTATAATTTATTTTACTTGTGTTAAGAAGGAGAATGATTTGGCAATAAATCCAAAAATTAATTGACTGCTATAAATATATATTCACTATTAATAACAAAGATTTGTATGGATCCTTTTAAAACAACCAATTTATATGTATTATGTTTTATATACTTTCATAATATGAATTATTATTAAAATATTTAATTAGTAAATTTTTTGTGTATATATATATAATCCATTGTTGACTGTTTATGTTCCATGTTATAATGTTTATTGATTGTCAATCTATTTCTTATTTGTGATGTTATATCAATCTATTTCTACATATATGTATATACCTTTTAATCAATTGAATGATTTTGTTATATTTTAATTCTTTTTGCATATAATTTTAAATGAATATACTTGATTTGCTCATATCATGTTACATTTCACATTTACCTATATTGTAAATCAATTTGAAAAGTTTGAATGTATATGAAAACATTAATTTATCAAGCCATAAATGTTTTAATCAATGACAATCAATGTATGAATCAATTCACATAAAAGAGAGAAACAGAGTGGAATCTATCTTCATTTAATGTAATTAATGCTCTCAATTAATTCTTGTTTTAGGGAAAGAAATAAAAGGTTTCATTCTCTGCGCATTAACTAAATTTTAAGTGTATTTGGAACACTACATATTTGAAATTAAAACTTCCCAATAACTAACTTAAATAAAATAAATGATTTAAAAAAATTAAAAATGTTCTAAATAAATTAGGCTTATAGGCCCAACTAATGATTCAAAATGGTAATTTTTTTGAAATTCATTAATTTCTTTCACTGCAGACTAGTCCAGTTTCTTCAGTTTATGTCATGATAAATCTTCATTGCTGGATTTAGTAGTTCGATGGTCAGGTGTCTTTAGAGATCATCTTACATGACAATTGGAGAATTCTGGAAGTGTGAAGTCATTGTATAGGATACATATACTCGTCAATGATGTAGTATAGAGTATTTTGTATGTTAGACATGTGATATCATATATTTTATTTCGAATTCTACGAACGAAGTTAATTCATTAGACTTCTTATATAGATATTTATCTATTGGTTGCCTCCGTTGATTCTTCTCTTGTATGTTTAATGTGTTCTACTTATGTATATTTGGTACATTATATTTTCTTCCATATGTACTAATATTTATCTACTTTTGTGCAATTCAAAAGTTAGAGTTGTCATCCACTGTTGATTCATGGTATTACTAAGGGTGGATCATCCTAGTGCAAAACCATTATGAAAAGTCAAGTGTATCTCTATCCTTATTAATATGCATAACCGGTGTTGCACTGTCAAAATTGAAAGAATGGAAGCATGAGCGGCTGCAGATTTAGTCCAATCTTAGGCTTGTCGTCGAAGAGAATAATGTACAAGTGGTCAGTTACCGAGTATAGTGTTTCATATTTAATGTAAATGTAATATAGACGAAGTCATCAACATTTACATGAAAATATCCTTTATGCTTCCTCTAGTGCTCTCATCGTTTTGGATGGTGTATAGACACTTGGACTAAATTCTCTGTTGCTTCATCCTAGAGAAATAATATAAACACAAAATTGATTTGATCACCATTCAATTATTATTCTTGCGCCTAATAATCTTGAATTAGATAATTGATCAACTTCCATCTAATTTATGACTTTTGGATGGAACAGTGATACTTGCTAGTTTCCAATGATAAATAACTTCATTCTTTTACTTCATTTCATCCCCTCCATGAGGAACAGTTGCTGAAATTTCTAAGTATTCTTAAAGTATTATCCTGGTTTTTGGATAAAGTTATCAGCAGATGCTTTCCGATGTGAAAAACATTATAACTGTATCCATATCCAAAATCATTTTCAGATATCGAGATATTCGAATCCGCGAATACGGACGGATACCCGATAAGTATTTTATCTGCTAATGAAAGATAAATTAAGAAACATAAATGAAATTTTTAATTTTAATATAAATAATTTTCAATTCCACTCATTACTAAAGTGTTAAAAATAAAAAATATAATAATGATAAATAATTTAGATCAGTTAATATGCATTTAATGCATCTAATATGAACTTTAGACTTAATAAGAAAATAGAAAAGATATCTTTTAACGTACTAAATACACATTATTTAAGTTATAATCTTGAAGAAAAACCAAGCGGATAAGTCAGATGAATATTAGTTAGTTATCTGCTTTTTAGTTACGTATGCATTGTGTCCCAAGCCAGGGTAAACGAGGAGGGTTGTGATAGGCTTGGCAAGCCAACGTAAAAACTTAGTTTCTCTTATGGATATGGAACATTATGAGTTTTCAGTTGGGCGTAAGCCTTTTAGCGACGCCCCATATCGAGGCTCGGGTATGGTGTTAAATAAGCAAGGGTTGGGTCGCCACTCCCTTAGTGGTGCGCTGTATCGTGGCTTGGGTATGGTGTTAAATAAGCAAAGGTTGGGCCACCATTCTCTGAGTGGTGCGCTACATCGACGCCCCAGTGTAGCGATAAGTGAGTAAGGGTCTTCGTATCTTTATCGGCGGGTGCGAGGGTCAAGGAAGTTAGTCGACGATAGTAGGGTTCGGTTAAGTTGTTGGAATGTAGGGTCCTTAACAGGAAGGTTAAGGCAGATAGTTGATACTACGATTAAGAGACGTGTAAACATCTCGTGCCTTCAAGAGATTAAATGGACAGATCAGAAGGCGAAGGAGGTGGAGAACACTGGTTTGAAATTGTGGTACACGGGAGAAGTACATTACAAGAACGGGGTAGTCATATTGATTGACAAGAACCATAAGAACGGAGTTGTCGACGTCAGAAGACGAGGGGACAGGGTCATCCTAGTTAAGCTAATAGTTGGTGATACGGTTTTGAATGTCATTAGTGCATAGTCCCCACAGGTAGGCCTAAGTGAAGAAGCCAAGAGGAAGTTCTTGGAAGACTTGGAGGTCATGGTTAGAGATGTACCTAATAGCGAGAAATTTTTATAGGAGGAACTTCAATGACCATGTTGGCTCATCTAACGGGGGATTTGAGAGAGTGCATGATGGTTTTGGTTTTGGCAGTAGGAACCAAGAGGGTGAAGAAATATTGAATTTCGCGTTTTCTTATTATCTCATGATTGCTAATACCTTCTTTAGAAAATGACAATCGCATCTGATCACCTTCGGTAGTGGCAAACATTTTAGCCAGATTGACTTTGTCCTACCTAGAAAAGACAATAAACGAGATTGTATTGATTGCAAGGTCATACCTGGAGAATGTGTCGTCTCACAACATCAGCTCTTGGTATGCGTGTTTCGTCTTCGGATGGTGACGGATAAGAAAACGAAGATTAGTAGAATTAGATGGTGAAAAATCATAGGAGACACCTTGCAGGTGTTTAAAGATAAAGTGATGGGAGAAGGGGCATGGAACGTGGAAGGAGAAGCAAATTTCATGTTGAATGAGATGGCAACTTGCATTAGGAAGGTGACTATTGAGGTGTTTGGGATAACAAGAGGAAATAGGCAAGAACCTAAAGATTCGGGGTGGTGGAGTAACGATGTGCAAAAGGTTATCAAAGAGAAGAAGGAATGCTACAAATGCATGCACCATCATAGGAGCGAGGACAACATGCACAAGTACAAAGTGGCAAAGAAGACTGCAAAGAGAGTGGTGAGTGAAGCAAGGGTCGAGCGTATGAAGATTTGTATCAAAGGATGAGTACGAAGGAGGGTGAAAGAGACATCTACAGAATTGCTAAGCTACACAAGAGGAGGACAATAGACTTCAACTAGGTTAAATGCATTAAGGATGAGAATGACAGACTTTTGATGAAGGACGACAAGATAAAAAAATAAATGGAGAGCATACTTTGATAAGTTTTTCAACGAAGAAAGTGATAACTCCTCGATCAAGTTGGAAGACTTTGCCAACATCGCCTATAGACATTTCGTTTGAAGAATTCAAGAGGATGAGGTAAAGGGGGCGTTGAAACGGATGAAAACAGGCAAGTCGGTAGGGTCTGATGACATCTTTATTGAGGTGTTGAGATGTTTTGGGGATGTAGGGATAACCTGGCTAACTAAGTTGTTTAATAATATTTTCAAATCAAACAAGATGCCAGATGAGCGCAGGAGAAGCATTTTGGTTCCAATCTTCAAGTATAAAGGAGATATTCAAAGTTGCACAAACTACAGAGGAACTAAACTTATGAGTCATACAATGAAGCTTTGGGAGAGAGTTTGCCAGCAACGTTTGAGAAGGTTGACAAGTGTCTCTAGGAATCAATTTGGTTTCATGTCTGGAAGGCCAACCACCGAGGCGATTTTCTTGATTAAGCAACTTATGAAGATATGCAGGGAGCAGAAGAAAGATCTTCACATGGTTTTTATTGATTTGAAGAAAGCTTATAACAGAGTATCGAGGAAAGTTATGTAGTGGACGCTAGAAAGGAAGAGGGTGCCGTCGAAGTACATTACACTTATTAAGGATATATACGAGGGAGTTGTGACTAGTATCAGGGCATGCGATGGTGAAACCGGTGACTTTCCCATTAATATAGGGTTACATCAAGGTTTGGCTTTGAGCCCCTATATTTTTGCATTAGTGATGGATAAAATCACAAAAGTTATACAAGGGAAGATACCTTTGTGTATGCTTTTTTCTGATGATGTTGTGCTGATTGATGAAAGTAGAATAAGGGTTAATAGACAACTGAAGTTGTGGAGGAAGACCTTGGAATTGAAGGGTTTCAAGCTTAGCAGAACTAAAACGAAATATATGAAGTGCGAGTTCAGCGGTATCAAGTCAGATGACGAAGAGGTTACCCTGGCCGGTTAAGTAATACCCAAAAATGAATGCTTTCAATATTTAGGATCTATGTTGCAGTTTGATTGGGAGATTGATAGAGATGTTAGTTTTAGAATTCAAGCAGAACGGGCGAAATGGCGACTAGCATCTGGCATTTACTGTGATAGAAAGATTTCTCACAAGCTTAAAGGAAAGTTCTACAGAACAACAATTAGGCCTGCGATGTTATATGGTGCAGAATGTTGGCCTACTAAAATGCAATACGTCCAGAAGATAAGTGTAGCAGATATGCATATGTTGCGTTGGAGCTATGGGCATACCAGACAAGATCAGATTAGAAATGATGATATTCGGGACAAACTTGGAGTTGCACTTGCTGAAGAGAATTAGTCCAACACCGCTTGAGATGGTTCATACATCTCCAACGAAGACCGCATGATGCACCGTGTGCGTTGGAATTATAGGCCGCGCCGGAGGCCAAAGAGAGGTTGGGGTCGACCTAAATTGACATGGGAGGAGATAGCAAAAAGAGACTTAATAAATTGGAGTATATCTAAAGAGCTGATATCAGATAGGAGTGCATGGAAGTTAGCAATCCATGTACCAAACCTTGAACGGTTTTTATTTAAAAAAAAAAACACTTTATTTTACTTTTACGGAAACTTTTAACCATTTTTTTTAAAAAAAAAAAAAAAAAAAAAAAAACTTGTTCTACTTTTATATAAGCTTTTAACTTTTTTTTTTTTTTTTTTTGTAGTTAACCCCAACTTGTTTGGGATTTATGACTTAGTTGTTGTTGTTAGTTACGGATGCAAGCATATTTTGAATTTCCTGGATATCCATTGACAATGCTATTTTTGATTCATTATAGCGTCTTCCCAAACTCTTATGTTGTCATAATAATTTTTTTGATTATTTTTCTCCCAATGCAAGAAACAACGACAAATACAAAACTTTCAGTCTTAGTAACCAACCGTTTGCTGAGGTGGATTTTTCCTAAAGGAAAAGGAGAAAAAACCATTTGAATTAGACAACAGGACTGAATTGAAATAAGGAATTTCTTAGGTGCGTACAAACGATATTGAAGAGTTATTTATAAACGAATGTCAAATTGACAATAACCTAAAAGAATTCACGGCGGCTATAAAGACGCGCATTTTCACAGCTCTACGAATTTAAACAATGAAATATATTGCTTCGAATCACGGACGTAATTATTCTATACCTTCTGAAGCTAAACATAACTTGGATAAACTTTGCATCACCAGCCCCTACTCAGTTACGAATATGTTAAGAAAGTTACAATACCACGTATACAATAATGTTTTAATTCCCTTTAAAACCCGATTTTCGCGCTTACAGGGGAAAAAAAAAACAGGGCGTAAAAATGTGTTTATTTCATAATGGTACACCAATAGCTATCCAAACTAGAAATTCAATTAATTTTTGAGAAACATTTCGAAATATGCAAATTAATTCCATATGTTATAAAAAGATTGAGACCTTACGTACATAATCATAGTTATAGATGCTTTTCTTTCTACAATCAATTACCACATCATATGCAGAAGCCCACTTCCCAGCTACAAGAAGCGATATTACACAAATTCATCAGTTTTTGGCTTTCAAAACTTCATCACCTTTTGGATGGATTTACATAGCTAACTGTTTGCAATACGGATTTACATATTTACGTTATAATAAATAAAAAAACATATTTACGTTATAATAAATAAAAAAACAAGTAATAATCAACGACCCACTTAACGGTGGTCACAAAATGAATAGGATCAAGTATCAAAAGAACCATTTATGCACTTCAGAAAGAAACCATTAAATTTTGTAAAATTGCTTTCTCTTCGTTGGCAGAAAGTTGTATTACCGAAAAGTGAAAACACCATATCATCTTTCCAAAAAATAAGACCTTTTCACCAGTAAGCATGTTGACCGTAAATGGTTCTCCATATAAGTGGATCACTAATGGGATATCATGCCCTTCCTCCACCTCTCTTATCGTCTATCAAGGAATATTTTGGACTTTTTGGCTCGGTTATGTTCGCTCGACGCTGCTTCGTTTTCCTGCTGCTGCCTGCAGTGCATATAGAGCAACTTCAAATCAAATGGTACAGCAGTGTACTGTCCCAATAGAATCTCATTTCAGCTCTATAAATATGGGAATTAAGCTATGCAAGCAACAAATAGCAATTTATAAGAAAGCATATGTATCATTCTTTTGTCTAATTTTTCAGAGTCATTGTTTATTACTTTCCTTACATTGTTTTTTTTCTTTCTTTTGACAGAGTGATCAAAAAGTGAAGCTTGAAAAGGGCGAGGAGACACTAAAATCAATGAAATATCATCCTGTAGAGAACTTTCAGCCTAGAGAAAATAAAGAGAATAATATTGGTATAAAGCTAAGGAAATTAAAACAAATATGTGAATGTAAGCTTATGCATTATTCATCATAACAGTTCAGATAGTCGTACTCTGTAAAAGGTTAAAAACAATTTTGAAAAGATATAAATTCTAAAACTGCATTCCATCGCGGTCTTATCTATACCTCATTTTAGCTTATAGAGTTTTTTGTTTCACGTTAATTTATTAGGTTCATTTGTTACTTAAATGCACTAAAGCACACTTATCTTGGTTGTATCATTTCTATTTATGTTCTGTTCATAGAAACACAAGAAAATTGCAATATTGTTGAGTCATAAACTTATCTTTGCTTACTAAAGAACATGTAGCATAAGGCGAAAAGTGCTTAGAAGCAAAACAGTTACAACATTGATTTAAGTGTAACCAAATGGATGCTAATCAATTTTTTGGTGTGAGATTGACCTTAAACTGGTAGTAAATTGGCTAATATAGTGTATTCCTTATAGAACTTCATTGGATCAAGCTTTTTAGTATTTCAAACCATATAGATAAACCTAAATTCAGATATTCGTAATACAAATCTTTATTCCAGTTATGGTTTTCCTTACTAATGAATAACAACCAACTTGTATATAACTCAAAGTGAATTATAGACATATTAAATATAGATAAATGCTGTCATTTTGCAAAATGTTTTCTCGCAATTCAAAGCTACCATTTCTGTTTTTTATTTGAAAACAAATCATTTTTCAACAAAGAGTGAATTGTTTAAATCAAGGCTTAAAATTTTGTTTTCCGTTATCATTTTGCTCATTCAAGAATTTCCAAATTTCGGTAATTCTGGAAATTCCGTATCGGTTCCGGTTGGCAGATGTCGTTAATTTTTTATATATATACATTAATAAATAGCATCAAGTTCTCCATATATTAAATAAATTTGATGAATTTAAAGGGAAGTGGAACCAGTTCCATACTTGACAAATGGATACTATATTTACTTATTTTATCCAATTAGTAAAAGAATACTTCACTCTTTGATAGTAGCAGTAACTTGTAAAAAAAAAATTTACCAGTCTAACCTGATAGAGGATATCAATTTTTTAGCTTCTTTCACAGCTTCTTGCACAGCATATACAGACATTTTCTTTACCTGCGTACAAAGATGAAATAGTTATCGGCGCAGTTTCTACATAATGTGCAGGTAATTTATTTCTTATCCAGACAGTGTCATAAGCATATTTATCCAGGCTTAGAGTGACAAAGCAGGGGAAATAATAACCTTCATAAATATACATGATCAATCAGAGAATTGCAGATAAAGTTGCTACGATAAGAAAGATTTTATATACAGAGCGAAGTACAATGAACCAAGGAAAAATATATACCTCTAATTTATCTTCTTTTGACCTATGAGTTCTTGGAAGCAGTCGAAACTCTTCAGCCAAACTGACACATTGAGTAAGACTTTCAGGAGAAACAAAGTCCATAGCTACTTTAATGCAAGACTGAAAATTAAAGAGTTTAGAATGCATATGCTACTATGCATAAGACAAAATGAGTAAACTATTGTATAACTGAATACATATAATGGCTAAACTTTAGTGACACTATTTAGGCTTGAATTAAACTAGTTTCAACTTATTTTCCTGATTGAGGCTACCTAATTTTTCTCTAACTGCTTGTTCAAATATACCAAGGGTGAAAATCATTGTTTGAGGCCAGTAGATCAAATTATTTATTTAACATCATAGAAAATCAATAAATGTGCCATCTTGAATAAAGGGAAAAATATTTAGGTGCATAACTGTATAAAAACATCCATAAATTCACGACACCATGCTGAAATCCTCAATATCAATCAATGATAAAGTATGAAGGACACCAACCTTTCTATTTCGTACTTGATGAGGGCATCCTGCTGGAATAAAAACTGCTTCGCCAAGATGCTGCTCGATAGTCCATGGCTCTATTCCTGACAATTATAAATTATTGAGGGATAAAGGAAACAGGTAAGTTCTGCACCACTAGAATGGGGAATAAATCATGATTTCCTATTTTTTTTTTAAATCATGATGGTTACAACAAGCAGACAACTTACCATATTCCTCCTTGAGCTGCTTCTTGTGACCCTCATTCAGATAAATAGTGTGATCGTGTATTGGATGAATAAGCTAGCAAAAAAATAGATCATTATATGATTACGTGATGACGAACGTGATAATAGAACAATGAAATATACGTGAGCGCACACTTCAATCAATATTTCACTTACTTTTTCCTTTTTTCATTTCATTTCAAGATTTGGGCAAAATATCCCAGACATTTGGAACTCAGGTAGCAAAATATTTCTATTTTTCCAGACAGACGGGAATGCACAAGCGTGTGTGTGCACGCAAACACGCATGCACACACACACACACACACACACACACACACACACAAACATGTGCACGCGCGCTCTCAAAAGTCAGAATAAAAACAGCATAGATCCTTACTGAATCCAAAGGAGCTTGATTGATATGCCTAAATTCTTTCCAGTGCTTTTGCAGGTAATCAACAAGTATCGGTACATCCCTTCTCCTGAATATATCCCAAACAGCACTACCCGTAGGAAAATCCTTGTTTTTTACATGATTCATGAAATATATTTGATATATGCTTCCCTGGCAATTTTCTTCCTTGTTTATAAAGTTCTTGCATATCCTCCTCATGATGATGTTTCTGTAATTCCTTTATCACATCATATGCCCCTCAAGCAATTGCACCTCAGAAGAATGTGTCATAATGTTCACCTGAGCGTACACAATGAAGTGAGAATAAACTGATTTTTCATATGCTCGAAAGATAAATACTTCCTAAGCTTTTCTAACAGTACAAAGAGAACATGAAATGACTAAACCAAGAAAATGTGTGATGACTAAAAGGTAGTAAAGTTCAAAACATGAAAGTAAACATATTCGATATAGCACTTATAATTCATATCGATTTGTCACAATGGATGCAGTTATGGGACACAACACATGCATAAGCATAAGTTACTATGCTAAGTCTAGAAGTTTAATTATCTGTCATGCAGTCTTATATTAAAAGTAGTTTGTCTTACTAGTATCTAAATGAAGGTGTTTAAATCATGTGATCTTATATAATATGATATTGAATTAATGAAATGTAAGCAATATTTGATGAAATATCTTCAATTTCTCTATTTTCTTGCCCTTTATCTTGAATCTCAATCTTATTCTTCTCTGCTTTTTTTCTTAAGACTTTTCTATCCCTAACACACATGTCCCTCACATTTTCAAAGAGAAAAAAAAATGTAGACCACAACGTAGAACCCAGGAAAGTTTATAAGTATACATGTGCTACAAGAACGCATCTAGCCACCCATTATGAACAGCTTACACTTGCAAACTTCAAATAGACATAATATCAATAACAAGGTGGAAACTTACAGCATCTGACATATCACAATGCAGTTTTGTTACAGAATCACCACGTCCAAGTTCATCTAGATTCCATATGCTATATACGACTTGGGTCCAAGATCAGGTTTCAAATAACCTTTAGGTAAATTTGCATTAAGATTTAGGCTACCATGCCTTGGATGTGTGTATTCTTTATAAGGGAGAGCTGAAATAAATTCAATAAAATGCCTTGGTAACCGCTCTTCGAAAGTACATGAAGGAGGCCAATCTTGAGCTTTAGCATCTCAGGCCAACCACTCTCATACATTCGACCCTCCAGATAGCCTTTAAAGAAGGAATCTGTCCCAATCTTAACCTAAAAAGCAACATAGGTAATACATTAACTATGTATTGCATTTTTGGGTGCATTCTAGCTGAAGGTGCTTGAATTAACAGTGGTTGAATGAACTCCAATATAGGACACTTTAAACTTGGGTTGAGTTGAGATGTAAAGGCTGAAAGTAGATTATAAATAATTTATAAATTCATTAAATAATTTTTAATACATGTCAAATAATTTATATCAATTTCTAAATAATTTGTAATATTTAAATATAAGTTTAGTATAAAACTCAATTAGTCTAATTAATTATACACTTGAAAAGCAAAACTTGATACTTTACTTCGCACTCAGTAAGCTTAAGTCTGAAGTGAAGTCCATGATGCGACGCAAAAGCTTCATTTGCCACTATTCAAACGAACCCTATACAAAAGCAGATGTAAGCCCTCCATCTAACTCATATTCTCTTAAGTCAGACATTAATGCAAAACTTACATAATAACAATAGCAACAATAGTCATAATAAAAAGGCTTTTATACAATAGCATCTCTAATGAAACACCAGCAGGTAGAATGGCATAATCTCTTAACATCCTTTTTGTTTTCCTTTATCACCCCATTTAAATCTGCAAATCATTGGTTTCGTATTTTTCTGGTTAGTGGTCCAACCAGCATGCCCAAATATTTCTTCCTCCCCTTTTTTAACCTCAAAATAAAGATTGGAGAAAATACCTGTTAAGTTCAATCTAATTTCATTTAATGAACATATTTAAAGATAATTTTAATATATTACAGTAGTTCCAAATATATTCAAACCAAACTTTTAGAAAATCAAAACTATTATAAACCTAACTATAGATGGAGCAAATATAACTTTTTTTTCCAAACTAATTTAGCTTTGTATATTCATTCAATACTCATTATCTTAACTATTGATGACAAAAATGAAAATTAACAATCAACAATTTCGAGTTTATTGGATTGGAGAAGATAAGGAGAAACAAACGAATTAACGGTGGGGGAAGCAGAGAGGGTAGCTCTTCAACTAAATTAGTTACTCGAGCATTATTTGTAAACCTAATAGCAAGGAGGCTTGGGTGTTATCTACCCTAAAGATTTGAATCCTGCGGTTACTTGTTACTCTAGAATCTCCTATTACTTCCCAAATGTTCATATTTTTGGAGTAATATCATTTCCTTTGACATTAATTTCTACAGGAATCAAGGTTTGTTACTGCTGGTAAAGCATTTATTTTAGGTGACAACCCCATCTTTACCTATTCTTTGACGGTTGAGTCCTTATTTGTATCACATATCTTTGAATTAGAATTTTCTTAGAAAGGATAAGTTTGATCCAGGGAATACAGTTTGTAATGAAATTTATGCCTTCGATGGGAACTACGGAAAGCAGTATTTCAAACTGATCGCTGTTTATAAAAATAAATAAAAACTGCCCTAGAGCAACACACTGACAAATCCAATGGGCATCAGAACATGAGCATGATTTTGCTATGAAATATGCATAAATGTTCTTAAATTCTAGTGGCTTGCAGCGAAGTTTCATAGAGCATTGTGGAAAAAAGTCTAGTGGTGGCGGTAACAGTATTACTAATACTAATAAAAAAAATTAGGAACTAGCAGAAAGGACTTACCTCACTCCAATCCAAACAGTCAATGGCTCTCACAAAATCACTATTATCTTTAAATTTTTCTGGGTTTGTCTCTTTAATAGCACGCCACATAGCTAACGGCTCCCAACTTAACCCACTTGTACTGTCAAGCACTGATTTTACAATAACAGGCTCCCCATTTTCCCAATGACGCCGAAAATGCGCTAAATCACCATCTTCAAAATCAGCTACATCTGGGCAATACAAAACATATCATGGCTATCTTCACGAGATGCAGCTTTCCTCACATTGCAATTGTTTCGAGCACAGTGTGAACAGTCGGGAAAATCAACGAATTCATCTTCATCGAGGAAAGTATATCTACTAGTCAAAACATTCAGCTTCCTGAAGCAATGTTTTCAATAAACCACTGTTGAAATTTCTCCTAGCACTAGCAAACCATTTCCACAACCACCAAAGTTTCTAGGTGCACATGGAATGCTACCATCTTCATATGCTTTCCAGCGTACAGGGCCACACATGTAAAATTAACTTCGCAATGTAAATTTGCATTTTCCCAACCAAATCTCTTTCTTGATGAATAGTTTTGACAGTTAGTTTGTGTGTCAAATCGCTTATGTGTAGAGAATGATTCATTGATTCCAGGTATTAAACCTTCTCGAGTTCCCGACAGCAGGCGATACAAAGATCGTATGAACAATTTATACAGCTTCTATGGAAATCAACTATTGATGTGTAGCAGTTATTGCTGCAAAATGAGGAATCACATGTTTCAGCTTCGCAAAGTTGACAACACAGACACTGCTCTGGAGTCGGGTTTAAACAGTGTGGGAGACACCACTCCAAAATGCATTAATGAATTTACTCATTGTGGTTGTAAGAATTGCTAATACACATTTGAAGAATGTTAGTTTGAAAAAACAATTTAATCCCAATCACTCAAACATGCTCATCTTAAATCTTGTTTCCACAGCAGGTAGAAGATATACTGAATCATTAAGCCGCAAGATGAGCATCTTAGAAAGTTCACATGATCACATTACACTAATACGCTTCATAACGTTCACGAATAGTGCAGTGACAATCATCAAGTTAACTGCATTAAATGAGGTTAGAGGAGCGCTAGTGGGGTTTTTTCTCAGCCTAATGCCCTATAACATTGAAGTAAAACAATTGAAGAACACATAGAGACACATATGAAACAAGTATAAAACGGTCTACTGCTAGGTAAAAAACATATGTAAAAAAATACCAAATGAGCTAGAGCAAGGTTAGATAAGTAAATAAAAATAAACAAAGAATGTACAAGTGCCAAGTAGCAAAAAAATATTGAAGTATATTCAACAGCACATGGAACAAATATTGTTAAGGTCCTCCAAACAATCCAACTCGGTATGTACAAACATCATAAAACCTATGTTTGAAGCTCACCAGTAAACGCGCTCATCCATGCCAAAAACCGTTTCTGTGACGTCGTCACTGGTTAACTCAGTGCCTTGGATTCTCATTTCTGCCTGCAGTTCAAATGTATTCTCCAAGTCAATGCTCCAAATAAGAGGGGAGGTTTTCTGAATCAGGTAGAGAAGCTGTTTCAGTTTTGTGATGTCATCAATTTTAAGGTGATCAACCTGAGGATAACAAATATATGTGATTAACAGGTCTGCAAAGGGTGGCTCTAAATGGAAGTTTTGGCAAAATTACAGCAATTATTCCAGTATTCAGTAAACATTTTGTGCAGTTGCAGTTGCCTAGACAATACGGGCAGGCTGCCTTCAATTTCTTCCTTGTCTGCCCAGGGTACCTAGAAACATGGTAACAATCAGAAAATGACAAAACTTCAAATTTCTTTAAAAACACTCATTATGTTGGCACTTGTATTCGAACTGGCTGAAAATAATCTACTACTTACCATGTTGCCAAGCAAGTAGCGCAGTACCACTTGCATCGGCATCTGGAACAAAGAATTAGATCTTCTTCTGAACTTTGCAGACATTGGTGACATTTTGGAATCCTTCTCTTTTTGCCCTTATTAACCAAAATTATGCAGTGAGATATACTGATATAACAAATATAATACAACATTTAGCTGTTCATACTGAGATCAACAGACTGCATGACCATTCGATCATATCACAATAAGGTCTGCAGCGTGCAACATACTGAGATCAACAGACTGCATGACCATTCGATCAACATACTGAGATCAATAGATATTTTATGTAGAAACATGTAGTTTATTCAAACAATAGGATATTAATATTTTGTGCATAAAACATTAAAACTTCTATGAGATGAAATCACACAATCGAGTGCAACAAACCTTTTTAAATGTGATAAAAATAGTGAAGACACACATGAATATTAAGAAGTACAGAAAAATAGAAGAGTATAAGCTGTCAACTTACCATATGTAGCATATTCCCAAACTCCTTCCCAAAGTTAACATTATTTTTCCCATTCATAGAGATATGAGAGCTCTTATCATATACTGCCCTAAAAGTCCCCTTTTTTACAACTGATGTCATCTCCTAAAAGAGTGTGAAGTTTTCAGCCAACATGCATAAGTATAAAACAATGAAGATAGATCTTCAAAGATCAGCGTGCGATTTTCAAACATGAAAATATACCAATATCACAAAGAATGTAACCGCAGTGTCATTTATGCATGAACTAACAAATTTTATGGCATCATCTATATAAAGAAAATGTACTGCAATGAATGAAAAATCATCCTAATGTATACATATCTGGCGTGATCCTTTAGGAACCACACTGTTATGTCCAATTAATGATTGTCATTTCCCTCATTTACCTTTACTTAAAACAAATGTATTACCATGACTGAAAACGCATATGCAGATGCACATGACATATAATCCTTCAGGCTCTTCATTATAATGTTCTATTGTTGAGTAAAAGTGGTTTGTTCAAAAAGAGCCAACATTTTGGTTTGATTATTGAGGGTAACAACTTAGTTTTGGTATGGCAAGATTTTTTTCATCGACTATCAGGCAGAATAAAAAGATAATAGCTTGACCCAACAAGATAAGTAAGAAAATTTGTAGCTAAATCAGTTATGTCAACAGTTTAAGTTTGTCTTGTTTTGTTCGGAAATAACACTAAAACTCTATAAATTACTAGCGAGCATTAGAATTAGCTCCAATATGTAACTAACCAAAATATTCAACCTCGTAGCTAATAAGATATGATAGATCTCACTTTTCTGTGAACTTAATACGATACAATCGGGCAAACAAGTATTATTAAACAAATAAAACAATTTGATTAAAGATATACAAAATCAAACTTACTGACAGAATCTACTGAGCTACCATCAGAATCATTTAACTCTAGGACATTTATTATGCCTAAATCAGTGTATAAGAAAAGAAAGCAAGGTTTTAATTTTTAAAGATCGTAAAGTCATCTGGTTAAAATCTTTGGGGCCCTGAAGATAGTTTCCTTACAAGAGGCACTTAGAATACCATGAAAGAAGCAGATGCAAGTGCTGATCACTTCAAAAATTCATGACAATGTAAAATTATTTTATGTTCAAGTGCCTGCATAAAAAAATACAAGAATAAGAGAGATCTAGGGTTGAAATCAGACTCTATTACTAGAGAATATAGGGTATCTATCATTACCATGATGAATCCAACTGTCGACCTTGTCCATGAGCAAGTTTTATCTATTCCCGTTTAGGTACACATCTCAAATATACCTTCAGCTTTCCAATCATTTGAGGGGATTAATTGAGTTGCTAATCATATTGGACAGCTAATTTGTTTTGACATTTTCACCAAGCATAGACAGTTTCTTCGTTGTGTCAAAGCTCTGATTCAGATCTTTTCATTGAATTTGCCTTCCCGCATCCCCGTCTCCCTTGTTGTCTCCATTGTTGAGTGCAACAACCCAACATTTTATCGCTTTGATTAAGAATACTCAATTAATTTTGAATATTCAAAATAATGGCCTTTATAATGAAAATACCATCTTTTAATTTATATTAAATGATAAGAAAATCATTTTTTTATTTAGTTTAGTAATATAAATTGTTCAAAGAAAAACAGAAAATGTGACCGGTTATTTTTTAAAAAGGGTAGGTGGTGTTTGCCTAGTTGGTTTAAATTATGTTTTGAGCTTTAATATTAACTGCAAAATATAAGAAAAGGTGAGAATGACAGAGGGAATGTAGAGAGATGGATAAGACCATGTAAGGGAGAGAGAGATGACGGAACGATAAAGTATCTTTCATTCTTCCGTTACTTCTCAAAAAAGAAAAATAAATAAAACTTATTTTCTGTTTTATGTGTTAAGTTTATTTTCTAAAACAGTCAATTTTCGCGATATGCATGTATCATTCATACTTTTGTATGGACGAAAACCAAAAACGAAAAAGGGTAAACCAAACACCACCCTAATTTTTTATCGTGAAAAATTGTTTAGTTTTGTGCACAGCGAAAAACACCAGAAAAACAGATCTTTTTCACCCAATTACTTGAAGATAAATTTGATTGAAAATAACAACACAATAGATAGAAATTAATGGCAATACACAAATATTCCACCCAACCACCATCTTTATTGATTCACCAAAAACAAGTTTTATTTACACTCAATGGGTCAAAACCAAAAATAAATAAAATTACAATTAAATCAATAACCTTATTGAGAAGAGAAAAGAATAGCTAGATGACTATGGATTTTGTTGGAGAAGAAGAGCAATAAAGAACAACGATAGATCCTTGAATCAACTTGGAGGTATCAACTGCGTCTTTCAGCAGTAAATATGAATAGCTACTCTCAGCAAACTGCCCCTTCAAACTATCTCCAGAATATAATCCTTTATTTCTTTTCTTCTATGATAAAATCAATCAATCAACCAAATCAATTACTCGATCAATCAATCAAATCAATTAATTGATTACATTCCTCTTCAAAAAATATTTGAATCAACAAATTCAACACTCCACCTTCATTCAAATATTATATATCTCCAACAATCACTAAACAAGTCATCCCTAGCTTTTTCTCATCTCCAGATTTACAACACTCGATTTCGAGACCATGAGGTACACCCCGCCTATTTCCAGAGTACAGCGAGACTCAATTGATTTTTGAGCTACAATCACACCCAGACGAATTGAACGGGATACGACAACACCTTCTCTTCATTTTCTTTCATCTTCCCTCATCCATATCAGATGGCTTATTCTCATCTCCATCAATCAGACCATTGAGGCATAAAACATCCACCGTAATAGGCTTTCAAATCCCCCAATATCTACCATCAAAAATAGTCATCTACGAAAACGGTATCATCTCTGACATCTACAATCATCGATCCAGAATCACTCCAAGTTATGTGAGGATCTGAGCTCTACTACCAATCTGTTGTGTGAAAAATTGCACAAATTGCTCTGATATCAATCCGTTGGGGTTTTGTGCACAGTGGAAAAGACAAAACACCAGAAAAACGGATCTTTTTCACCCAAGCACTTTAAGATGAATTTGATTGAAAATAACAATATAATAGATCAAAAATAATGGCAATACACAAATATTTCACCCAACCACCCTCTTTATTAATTCACCGAAAATAAATTTTGTTTACACTCAATGGATCAAAACCAAATATAAACAAAATTACAATTGAATCAGTAACCTTATTGAGAAAGGAAAAAAATATCTAGATGACTATGAATATTGTTGGAGAAGAAGAGCAATGAAGAACGATGATAAACCCATGAATCAACCTGAAGGTACCAACTGCGTCTTGCAGCAGTGAATAGGAATAGCTCCTCTCAGCCCAAATTCCCTCATTTTTCTCTCCAGGGCGCAAGCCCTGGAGGCACACAATCTTGCGCCCTGGAGGCACACAATCTATCCAGATATTCTCACATGGTTTCTGATTTTTTGATCTAACCAAAAAGGCTGCATGTATAGGAGAAAAGAAGACTTAGGCAAATATCCAAACTGCTCCTTCAAAATATCTTCAGAATATAATCTTTTACTTCTTTCCGTCTATAATAAAATCAATCAATCGATCGATCAATCAAATCAATTAATTGATTACATTCCTCTTCAAAAAATATTTGAAACAACAAATTCAAATATATATATATCTATGTATGTATGTATAATTAAGTTTAGATCAAGTTAATATAACTAATTAAGAAAAGAAATAAAAAAAGATAAAAGTACACTTAAAACATAAATTTTGGTACATATAATGTACTTCGGCTATTATGATGTTTCTAAGTGAGTGGAAACGGGGGGCTACGTGACAAAAGGAGGGAGGAAGAGTGGGAAGGTTGGTGATGAGATGACATAGCTTGAATGGAGTGGTATTTTGGTAATTTTGCCTTATATATTTTATATAAAACATTTCTATTTCTCTTTCTTCCATTTCATTTCCAAAAAACATTAAAGGTTGTCACCACTTCTCTCAAGTTCAAAAACTCTTTTGATGGCTTTCTTAGCCTTAGATTTTAAAAATCATATTTTAATTTAGTTTAAAAGCTTTATAAAAAAATGTTTTAATCTTCCTTCTCTGTTTCTAAGCTCATCTTTTTCATAAACAAGCTATCATCACACATTTCGAGTTGGGCCGAGCCCATCCCTAGTCTAGGCCGAACCCTTAAGCACCCATGATGGTCAAAATCACATTTTTCTTAATGAAAACGTTGAGATCTAGGTATGGTTGAGTGTAAGAAAGAGTTTGGTCAAGTTTAAGGTGAGAAAGCTTGTCTTTTTCCATAAATGTAAGATCATTAAATTGTTGAGACCTTTTCTATGAAATAGCTATGAAATATGTTGTTTGATTCATGTATGTCGATATGTAAATTCATGCTTGGTTATGGTTTGATGTGTTGTTTGAAAAAAAAAATAGTAAGCAAAAGATTAGTGACAAAAAATTACTAAAGTACAAATGGATTTCTATGTAGTTTGTTGTTTTGGAAGTTAAAGTCCTTACTAAGTTATGTTTTTAATATCATGTTTGGCTTGGAATCATTGATTTACGTATGAAAGATTTGCATTTGATTAAAGATTCATTGGAAAAAGAAATTGACACTTTTCGGATTCTAAAGAAGAAATTTTAAGTTTTAAATTGTTTCTGGTTCCTAAAACTTTTTCCTTTGGTTCCAAACCTTATTAGTAAGTTAATAAAAATATCTAAGTACAAAAGAAATTATTTTTAAAGTTTTGTGTAAAAAACTGATTTATAATCACGAGCGATAGTCGCTATAAGCAAAGTTCGCAAAAACAAACTATTTTTGTAATTAAATTGTGTTTTTAACTTAAGAATGTTTTGAAAATGGTCTTCAAATTTGTTTTAAGTTTTAGCAAGTAATTATCATTATTTATTTATTTATTTATCTATTTAATGATTATTTAATTAAGTTCAATAGGGTTATTAGTACTTAATTACCAATTAATTAACTAACTTCTACTTAAGTTTTAATTAAGTTAACAACAATTTGAATAATTAATAAGTGTTAATTATTATTTAATGACTTGGTTAAGTATTAATCATGATTAAGTGTTTAATTAAGATTTATTTTAACAGGAAAATAGTGTGAAGTACAAAATGAACAAAAAATTGTTCTATAAGGATAAGGGGCTAAAATTTTGTCCATAAGGACAAATTTTAGTATAGAGGGATGAATTATAGTGGGCCCCCGAATTCCTCCCTTAACTTTAAAATTTGTCCTTATGGATAAAATTTTAGCTCTTTGTCCTTATGGAATAATTTTTAGTTCATTTTGTCCGTGAGGCTAAAAACCCCTTATTTTAAATTGATTAGTTATTTGATAAAGGTTTAAATATTTAATTATTATTAACTAAGTTAATTTTCAAATTAAGAATTCAACTAAGGTTTGTTTAATTCTCTAATTAAGGTTTAAATGTTTATTTAATTATTTAATAAAGATTAAATTGGGTTTTTATTATGGGACGGTTTAGCTAAGGTCTCTGCTAAGTTTTAAAATACACAAAACATCATTGTCAAAAACATTGTAAATTAGACCTCTGTTTTTTGAAAATCATTAAAAATTAACGTACAAAACTATCAAACTTCAAAACTTAATTCATAATCATTTTCATATTCATGTAAGAAAGGTAAAAAAATTCTTCCAAACCATGCTTCAACAAAACACGCAGAAATGACTGTGATTCTTCAAGAAAACTACAGACATCACAATTATAACCAGAAATTGTATGCTTTCATGCAATTTTTGTTGATTGTTTTAAATTTTCAAATTCAATGTCTACACTTACTCAACATCATATAATTGCAGGACATAAAAAAAGATCTAAATTGCATACAAATGAAAAATATCACTTGCAGTAAAAATGCAAAAAAAGAAGCAACTATACAGAAAAATTCCAGAGATGTCTGCAATTTTCTGATACATAGAAACATTTCTGCAATACACTATGAGACTAATTCCATATATGTCTGCCCTTTTTCACAATAAATACACACATTTATATAATTTTTTTCTTTTTCAATTGTCTTCTGTTGATTTTTACAATTTTATAGATTTTTTAAGCAGTAACGCAAAAAATCACGGAAAACACGTTGCTGCAGTAACATAGACCCACTTTACAACAAAGCTTACACAGGGATGTGTCTTACATAATGTTTGATTTTCGGGACCTATCCCTAATATTCAATTTTATTATTTATTCAAGGAATGATTATTATTTAAATTATTATTTTAAAGGTTGATTAATATTTAACTATTATTCTAAAGACTAAATAAATATTTACCTATTTATATAAAGATTATTATTTTTTGATTTATTTACTTAAATATTGATTTGGAACTAAATTGTTTATTTAATAATTTGTTTATTATTTAATTATTATTTAGAAGTTTAATAATTATTTAATAACGAGTTCAGTATTATTTAATTATTAAATAAAGGCTTTTAAATTTGGGTAACTTATTTCCAAAGATGTTTTAAAAGGTATTTTTGTCCACAAAATCTCTTTTTTAATCACTTTTAAGTAACCTCATGAATTACGAGTTGAATGATATTTGTCTACCATAACCAAACACCATTCTTCTATTAGTATAATCGGTTGAATTGTAGTGACACTTACTAACAGAATAAAACCTCATTTTGCTAGTTAAACTGAATTGATTTGGACAAGTTTTTAACAGGACAAATCACCATTCCATTAGTATATTGTTATGAATATGTTATATGTTAGTTGTGGTTGATATATTATGAAGTGTTTGATATGTGGACATTTATTAGTAGATCATCTTCACTCTATTATAACTTGGTTGTAAATTGTGTTGGACATCATTAAGTAGAAGTGCAGAACCAAAACTCATTCTACTAGTGAGTTAACTTTGGCAAACAATTTCATGTCTACTATAATTATAATTTGATTAAGTTGAACCAAATTAGAAAAGAATTATTGTGGTCTCTAAGCTTCTCTTTTTAATTTTGAAATAAATATTTTATTCATTTAAAAAATGTTCAAGTCATTATCATTTAAATATGATATTTAAAGGCGATGTGAGTAATGATTTGTTTTCAGGATATTTGAATATTAATACTTTTTAAATGAATGCTAAATCGTTTATTTGTTAATATTGTTTAATAAAAATTAAATGAAGAATGTTTTGAATAATAACTTGTTCACTAAAAGTGTTGTGAATTATCTCTTATTTCTAAAGATATTCTATACTAAAAATAATCTATAAAAAAAATTGATTTTTATAAATGAAGTTTGAATAGGGTTTGCTATTTATAAAAGAAATTTATAAATGATCTTAGATATTTATGAATAAAGCTTAGTGTATTATCAGTTATAAATGCTAATCTCCATATTAACAAATATTTACAAGCCTAAATATTTGTAAGGGCATGCTCGGGTATGTATTAACAAATATTTGTAAGGACAAGCTTATGAATATCTTATAAATATTTGTAAATAAGGACACGCTTAGATATGTATTAACAAATATTTGTGAAGACAAGCTTAGATATTTATAAATGATCTAAGATATTTGCTACTGAGCAAATTTATGAATAAAGCTTAGATATTTATAAATGATTTTAGATAATTATAAATGCTCAAACTGAGAATTTTGATTTTCTTTCGATGTTGCGCCGTGTTTTAAGCCTTCGGCATTTGTAAGGACATGCTTTATAACTGTCCACGACTAAACTAGTTTAGTGTAATATGATTGTATGTAAATAGAAGTTCTTTCTTTTTGTAAAGACTTGTTCTTATTATATGTTATTCGACACGTTTTGTGAGATATTGTTCTTTCTTCTTTTCGCTAAAGATTTATTCGCATTATTAAACGATCGGCACGCGTAATGGCATTTGCCACCACTCGAAAAGGAAGGTTTTCTCAAAATGAATTTCTAATGAAGGAAAAATGAGTGAAAACTATTCTGCAAACAACTAGATGATGTGTTGGTCCTCTGCAATGATGGCGAATTCGACATTAAGAACAAAGATAATTCAATTGCAAAGAACTAGGATCGCGAATTCATTTTCTCGCCCGCACTCCTAGATTCTTCCCTGAACTTTTAGATTGGTTTCGTCATTGTGCTGGAATTTAGCTTCCTTTATTTACTTCTATGATATAATATGCACAATTTTGTTCAAAGGACAAACTTCCAAAAAAATAAGCCTCAATATCAGCCTCTTCGAAATTTAGTCATAAGGACACGGCATGAAAAAAATGATAACGTATAATATAATTATATAAAAACCTTATGCAAAACTGATACTACACAGTACACACAATGTTTTTCTCACTAAATTTCTTTTCTTCTGTTATATTTAACTGAAAATTTCGTCTTTCTTACTAAAAATTGAGAGCATTCACTTAAAGCTAAAAAATTGATCATTTTAGTCTTTCATACTATTTTCCTTATAATTCTACTAAGTTTGCAACTTCGTATTTTCTGGACATTGATTATCTCTTTGCTATTCTGTCAAACATGTTGGCCGACCTTTGTTTCTCTTTATGTTATTGAGCTAGACATGTTATTTGTTGACTTGACCTTTGGTCCTAAACTGCTGTATCTATTCCTATATATACATACATTTACACACATGCACGCATCCACACACGCACGCGTGCGCGCGCGCGCACAGACACACAGATATATATATATATATATATATTGTTGTATGATCCCCGAACCATACGGCCTTTATTTCGGAAAAAAAGTAACAGATACAATTTTGATAATTATTAGATCTTATATGATGAGCTTGTTACTGTCATCTTCTACAAAATTCTTAAAATCCTATCTTGTCCTAAGTACCACCAATTAGCAACTAGACCAATTGTAGCCGGTGTCTGAATTTGCTGTTAATGATCCCCGAAGATCATTGATTTCTCTATCCATGGTACACATGTCAGTTGTAGCCAGACCTAGTTTCCGAAAATGAGCCGAATACTCACATTTAGATTATCTTCATCTTCAGCGTCTTGATTACATAAGAGTTATTTTGAACATTCACTAAAATCTGCTATTGATATCAAGGCAGGTGCACTGAGACAAATTTGGATAGTTAAACCTGTTTCAAAATAACAAATGCAGTAATAATCATTGGATTTTTACACCTAACTGAGTTCCAAGTCGAATGGAAACATGTCTATCATTAGGGGATCCCCATCAATAGTCGTCGAATCAAAGTATGATTTTAAACTTCTTATTTCATCTGCAGTAAATTTTATGCTGTCCAAGGCATACCCACATGACACTTAATAATATCAACATTGCATTCAACATCGTAAAGCGTAAGTGCGTAACTACATTGCTAAGAGCAATAACTAGAGTATTAATTCTCCTCGTCTTCCTTGGGATCTTTCTCGAGATCCACATTTTGCGTTTGGACAAAGATGAGATTTCAAACATGATTTTTAATTGCTTGGCACTCATCTACCGAGATCTGAAGACTTTAACCCAAGGAGTTGAACGAGATTTCGTTACGTGAAATCCAAGATTTAAAAACTTGGCAATAACATTAATACTTCTTTCCTAATTGGGATCAACCCATAGTTCTATTTCATGTCACTCATTTTCAAACTAATATTGACACTTTAATCTCCGTACTCCACGGAGATGGAGGGATATATTATAGACAATCAAAGGTAGCACCTCTCTTACTAGCATACTTTCAAATCAGTTAATTGAACATTGACTTTAGTACTTGAATACATATTTTGCACCTCAAATAACATTAATACCCCTTTTTTAAAATATGCACTTGGCTCGGTGACGAGATTGAGATGATTGGCTGGTTTTAATATAATGTTTGTATTGTCATCAATATGATGCGAAAATGCGTTACAAAACTCCAGATTAGTTTCAAAAACATTTTTCCCTTAGACTCTTAAAAAACGAAGTTGAAAATAATAATCAAATTAATGTGGAAATGTAGATATAAAACTTGAAGATTTAACCTTCTTGGATAAAGGTCCCAGATGCATAAATTTATGAAGTCTCTAATTAATATTTGCATGGTTTGAGAACAAAGAAAAAGTCTACAGCATTAGCCAGCGGTTAAGAACTTTGTGTCGTGGTAACAGCGGTGCAGGCTCGAAATCGAGAAAGGTATGGTAAGAGCTTACCATGTGCATACGTTAAGACTAGTTACTTATATTGTGCTCGCGGACCAGGCTAGGTGCACTAGAGGGTTTACGACTGCGGTCGCTTTTTCCCTTGAACAAATTCATTAAAAAACGAATAAAAAAGGATAATTTAACCTTAAGAGTAGAAAAAACATCCAACAAATTTGATTACTTCTCGTGTACTAATATGTGTGGGGAACTACTTTATTCTGGGATAAATAAATATTTACATACTAGTCGAGTGAAAATATTCCATGCCCAAAACGTAATAATGAGACATGACATGTATTACATGATCAATAGATGTTGAGGGTGTTCTACAAGTTAAACCAATCTTGTCATGTTAGCCTATATATCGTGGCAGACAGGCCAACTATTTTTGTTAGAAGCATACACATAGCTCATGTCCTAAGGATGTAGCTGGACTCATTTGGTCTCACTCTGAGAAGTAAAGGTATTGTCCGTTATATATCAAATTGCACAATGAGTTGATTTCATTTTTGGTTTCTTGTTTTATTTATAGATATAAAACATGAAATAATCAAATCAGAACTAGCTAATAAACAGGTATCAGCCACTTCAACTAGAAACCAGCAAATCCTGTCCAATTCTACATGTATGATACGCATAATCCAAAGCTATCTCTTATACTGTCATTCAGTGTTTCTTATTTCATTTGTGAGTAGAAATCAGAACTAGCTAATAAACCCTACACTGTCACTTGGCGTTTCTTTTTCAATCGTGAACTAAAAAAGTCAGAAGTAAACAGGCATTATTTACAGGAATTAGTTTCACGTTCATATCATTCATTTCATAACTAATCCTTGCCAATCAAACAGACATTTCGAGTATTTAGCTAAACAACAGCACAATCAGATAAGAATCACACAGATCATATGAATAACTCGCAGATCGACCCAAAAAAACTGTAATATAACAAAATTACCAAAATAACCGCAGAATCGTTCAACATCTAATCACCAAACTGTATGCTCAGATTAAATCCGACTATTATTTTTCTAACTATTTGCTTCGTCTTCGTTGCCATCAGATCCCTCGCTCCAAAGTAAATGTAGCCTTTTTGAATCTGGCGTGATTCTGCCCCCATTCCATATTTGATCGTCGGTTTCTCTTTTCTTAGTTAATTTATTCTTCAATTTTGTCGTAATTTTACATATGGAGGAAACAAAAGCAAAAAAAGGAAGTGAATCCATTTTGCTCAAAAACCAAAACGGAGAGATTGATTTTATCTATTTGCCTGGTTATTAGTTCATGTCGCAGTTCCACAAACTGACGGTGTTCTGTGGGCGGTATATATTATTACAACTTTCCAGGAAGTATCCTGCTATTCACATCCCACTTTCTTCTTCCGGCCACCACACATTCTCGTTCGGCCGTTAACAACCGAGCCTCCTTCACGTCCATCAGCCTTAAACAACCGACCAACAGTGTAAATTTTGAGGGGTAAGTCATTCGATGGTAAACGGCTGAACGACGTGGTGGCCGGAAGAGGAAAGTGGGGTGTGAATAGTAGAGTTAAAAAAATAGTTTAAAAAAAAAATTACACTGCAACAAAGGACCGTGAAAAATGGATAAAACGAAAAAGGTGAGTATGTCGAATGTTGTTTTTGGACGTGTTCTCCCTCCCCTCTCTCCCCCTCCTTCAGACCATTTTTGAAATGTAAATAATAATACTCAAAATAATAGCAATGCAGCTATTTCTCTTCAAACTTTTGCTATCGAAATGGGATGAAGTACGTCTACATGCTTCTTCCTATTGTTTCTTTTTTTCTATGTACACGTAGAGAGCAGTACATATCACGTGATACTAGGTAGTAACATACCACATGTTACATATGTAATCAGATTACTTTATACAAGTTTCCAACTTCTCACCTCTTGTACCGAAATCGAAAAGCTTAACCAGTGCAACAGTAGTGTAAATGTTGATTTTCAATATGATTTTATTTAATTGATTTAGTCCTCAAATTAATAAAATTATTTTAATATATTTCAACGATTGTTTAAGCAACTGTATCTTCAACTTTGTTATTGTTAGAAATGAACGAGGACAGTGAGGAAGAAGAGGTTGGGTTTTCTTGGAGAATTACAAAGGAAACAAAAGTCCCATAATGTTTATTTCCACTCCTCCATATATACTAAAGTCCAGCATTATCTATCAAACAACTAAAATGAGTACATAAAGACTTGAATGAATGGGGTCCCCAATCAGCATTGGACATTCATATATTAATATTAAAATGTCAAAGATAAGACCTTTAGTCTTTCACTGGACGCGACCGATTCTCACCGGTGCATCCATGCAAGCAGTTGCGTCCACCCAAATAGACACTCCCCACTACTATATAAGAACTGGCTAGCAGAACCAAAGTCACTCATTGGAAATTCAGTACTATGTTCTCTTGGGCCTTTCACTGGATTCATTTCTCACCGGCGCACACGTAGGGGAAGTCGTGTCCATCTAGATAGGCACTTCGTTCCTATATAAGGACTGGCTAGCAGAACCAAAGTCACTCACCGGAAATTCAATCATCTATAATACGGCATTACCAACGTTTTTGAAACGTTTCTGTTTGCTATGATAAATTCATAACGAATTTTAACGTAATTGTTGCTATGTTACTAACAGTTTACTGTGCCGATTCATCTTGCATGTATGACAGCAGCCAGGATTTCAGAATTTTTTATGTCAAATGATGAAGTAATTTATAAATATCTAACACAAAGATAAACCGAAACCAAACACAATAAGCTTATCTTTTCTTGTTAATTCAAAGCAAATACATACGATATATTTGCTTGGATTTAAAATAAGTAAACATTTGCACAAATATTCTACTAATTTTAAATAACTCACCTTTATTGTTGCTTTTCTATTTTTATTTATGGCTTAATTCATTTCTAAGTTCAAAGTAACATCTTATACTCTTATCTTTCTGTATTTTGAAAGCAAATTAATATGGCCCGTCATATCACGAATAAAAAGTTGGTCAACTAAATTGACCAGTCTCACCTTGATTTTTTATTTTTATATATATATATATATATATATATATATATATATATATATATATATATATATATATATATATATATATATATATATATACACACACACTTGTATCTTTCTAATTATTCTCTTTACAAAAATACAACATGACAATTTTATGAACATTCGTTTGAATGTATATCATTTAATTCCATGAATTTGTTTTTATGGGATGCATTTATATCTAAACAATATCTTTTCACTAATCCAACACTATATGCCTAGATTATTTGAACCCAGAAATCATGCACCATGTACTTTGTTCTAAAAAAACCACCATACGTTTTCACACATGTCTTGTAGAACATTAAGCTTATCTCCATTTTTTGTTAAATGCAGATTCAAAGAATTAATGTGTTCACCCTCGTGGTTTCAGATTAAAAGATTTCTTTCTTCTCTAACTTTGAAGTTAAAAAAAAAACACTTTGAAGTGAAAAAGAACACTGCTCTAGGATTCAAAATCAGATCATGTTAGAAACAAAAACTCAAATTTAAAGCTGAAATTAGATTCTAAACTGAAACTGGATGCATGCAAAATTCCTAGAAATCTGCCTTAATTTGAAAAAAAAAATCAATCAGAAAGAGATCATGAGAAAAAATTTAGTCAATTTTAAAGGGTTTGTGGACAAAATATTTATTCAGATCATACTCAGTCTTCATCTTATGTTCAAATGGATTTTAACTTAATTACTTTTTAACTTATGTTTTGATTTTTCATCTTCGATATTTCTGATCACTTCAGCTGTATGTCTGTTCACAAACCTTAATCAAACAAAAAAACATAACAGTAAATTCACATTCAAAATATTGTTATACATCAACGACGAACCAGAATAAGATACATCCTAACAACAAAATAGCTAAGATCATACATTATTTGGCATATGAAAGGTTAATAATAGTGAAAATCTGTTCATCACTGCTATTACAAAGGAGAAAGAGTATGTAAAATTAAACTTACTAATGACAGTGTTTTCCTTGATTCAAAGTCCATCCTTCTGAGCTTCAAAAACAATCTATTCTGCTGGTCGCTTCCCTTCATTTCATAAGTTGCATTCATGCTGTTGTCTCTGCTGATTAAATATATTTCACTTGTTATTCTAATTAGTGTAGATGGTAATATGTTTTGCCCATTGTATTGTAATTAATATGCATTAATTGATTATTAAGTGGTGAAAGAAAATGTAGAATATATTTTAGAAATTAATTCAATGAATACTAGATATTGGCAAACACAGAGGTAAATGAAAATTAATTGTGTACCTTATGCATGTAATATGCATTTCTTTGCGGGAAATATTAAAGACGTTTTAAGGGCCCGCTCATTGTTATTCTAATTAGACGTTAGTTTTTCAATTGATGTGCTTGAAGATTAAAAAGAAAAATCCTTCATTCCCCTTGTATTTGTGTATTATTTTATATCTAATTTCAGGTAATTTTTGATCAAATTTAAAAGTTGCATATTAAATTCATACCATAGGTGCTTTCAGGGTGCAGAAATGCACCGTTATCTTACGCATCAGCTCCAACAGCTAATTAAATTAAAAAATAAAAATAAATGGTGCGTTTAAACCCATAAACACATTCTTCGCTTAACCAAATGATCCGCTAAAATATCCCGTTTTCGCTTACCGCAAACGCACCCTTAAATTATAGAGTCTTCGTTACCCTGATATGTAGTCGAGAATAACTATTTTAAAATAAAACTGCATGCTTATTTACATTTCACTCAGTTCCCGTTTAAATTTAAGCTAATAAACTTCTAGAAGTTTAAATATATAATAAAAAAACAACACTTTTTTGTTATCTATCTCTTATTTTGATGTAATGCTTGTTCCATCACAAAGGATAAGTATTAAAGAAAGGAACCATGATTTAAAATTTGAAATATTTTTGATTAAACTGAAATAACAATATAACTTTCTCTATCCAAAATCTTATTTGTTCACATTAAATATGGGCTACAAACTTGTGACACAAGAGATTTCAACTATCATATTTCTTCGTTGCTTTTTTTTTTTTTTTTTTTTTTAACCTTCCATGTAATGGCAAATATATCCAATTTGATATCATACCTGATTTAACCTTCCGTGTAAAGACAAATATACCCAATTTGATATTTGTTTGTGTTCTATTTTGTATCTCATTAATACATGTTATTTAATATTTCTTTAAAGTAGATAATATCATTTACTCATTAAAATGAATACACACACGCGCGCATACACACACATGTGTGTTCGCGCGTGTGTGTGCATGTGCGTGTGTGTATGTATGTATGTATTTATTTGTTACCAAACATTCGTATGTAAAAGAATTTATTAGCAACTCATCGCCATACTTTAATTTTTGATAACTTCGTCAATCTATCGAGAAATATCTTAAATTTAATTTAGAAGTTATTGGTCTAAATTAGGTTTACCATTTATCAAGTTCAAATTTTACTTAAATAATTTGTTGTTTAAATAAAAATAAAAATAATTTAAATTAATTAAATAAAAAGTAAAACTAATGTTTGTTAATTCGTGTATCTTTTTATTATATTTAAAAAAAAACTAAATGTATACCTTATTTATATTAACAAAGTATACGTTTTTGTTTATTTTTTTAAAATAAAAAAATACATGTTGCTTCCTTGTAGATTATATATCTTGTTGTGATGAGGCCTTCATCAGTAAGCTTCATGGATTGATCTACATTAATTCATATGTTGTGAGTTTGGTACTTTATGTATGTATATTATTTTTCATCTCTATTTGATTCATGTATTGTAGATTTAGTACTTTATATGCATACATGTATGCATGTATATTATTAGTTTTATGACAAAGTGTTGATTTTTTAATGCATAGCACTCATTTGATATCTCAGGGATTCAAACCCATAACATCAATAACCTTGGTCTAAAGCAGCATATCTCTTGTAACTTGAGCTAGCGCCCTTGATGTATGTTTGTATCTTGTTAAACACAAATTATTCATATAAGCAACTAATAGGTCAATATACAAATTATTTATTTATGCAACTAATAAGTCAATGTATAACTCATCTATTTTAACAAATTCTCCCCGCATTGTATAACTTTATTCAAATTGTATATTAAAAAAAAAATTGTATTTCATTAGGTTCAACACATTTCTAATGGAAAAAAATCAAAAATTCAAAACATCTTTGAAATAAATCAAAAAATTTATAGTCCCCAGGATTCCCAAAAAAAGCTTTTTCAAACTTAATATTGAGAGTTGTTGAATCTAAAATTTTTAATACACGACTAAATGTCACATCATAATTATAGTTGTCACTGAAATTATCTTATAATTTCAGTACATTGAGCTAATTGGTAATAAAATGTCAATCGATATATACTATTATAAGTAGAAAGTGTAAACAAAATAATGTTAATCAAATAGTGAAAAATAAAAAGTAACATCTTTAGCTAATGAAGTACAAATGCATTTTTAAAAGTCAGTAATTAGTTAATCTCGCTGGTACAATAAGATATAACTTTTAATTAGTAATAGAACAATGGTACATTTCATTTACACACATTCTAAAACTTAAAATGAGCTATTACACTTTCTTCATATTTGGTTAAAAACATATAACACTTTAGCTAATTGATATATTTTGAAGATAAAAGCTTGTCTAATGAAAGATAAATGCAGGCATCTGATAGTTACATTCATAATCATTCTAGTATGATGTGGAATGATATAATCTATTATCCAGCTATGTTAGTTTGTAAGATGACTTATCTAATCTCCAAGTAAAGTTGAATGCAATGCGTTATATAGCTATGATACCACTATAGATTCATTATGTCAAGGGCTGAAAATAGCTAGTTTATTATATTTTTGTTCTATTGTGTATAAAGCTAATTATCTGATCATTTGAATTCTTTTTTGCCATCCAATCTTACATCATATACTAATCTCCTTAGTGATTTCAAAAAAATTCTCCTTCGGTTAATCTTAATCAATTTCTCGGTTTTTATGAACTATAGATGGCTCAATTTATTTTTTTCTTACGTTTACTTTCATTTCTATCATATTCATTCCCATATAATTACAGAAAACCAGTCATTCTCCATCAGTTTATTAAGCTGATCTTCAATTATATTCTACATGTTTACATATAGGTCTGTTATCACACCAAAGTAAGACTTCGTCAATTTTATGTATGTTTTGCCCAAATTATTTTACTTGATGTTTATGACGTATAACCTATGTCTAATTTTCTAGAGATTTAAGACTTGGTTTTGATCCTTTCTTCTTTATATTTTTTTAGTTTCATCATTAAGTCGATTAACTGTTATAGTCATTTGTATTCTAAAATAAATTATTTTGTCTTCAACAATGTATTAACCATGGGCGAAAGCTAATTATGTTAACTTGATTGCAAAGTTCATTGGATTAGGTTTTCAAAATATATCCGGAGCTCTATTTTTTTTAAGTTGACCTTATTTAGTCCACTATAAGACATCAGCCTCCAATATGATTGATATAACAGGCCATCCTATCGCTCATTTTGTCTTAACCAAAATCAACGTAATCATATCAAATGCTATGTTCTATATTATCCTATTGACATTCTACTAATGTTCTATTTTCTTTTTCGACAAGTCATTATGCTCTGTTATATATTACAATCACATGATTTATTAAATGTTTATATGTTTCTCTATGCATAGAAACCCGTTGAAATGTTTTAAACAATAAATATCATGCATTTTAGACAACTCATTGGTAATTATACCATGCATATTTGTGTATCAATGTAAATGTATTACTCATAACATCAATAGGAGTACCATCTTTTAGTTTGGAACTCATTAAATGAGATATAAACTTGATCATGGCTTGTTGCTCAAATTCATCTTGGACAATAGAACATCGTATCAATTTCCGTCTTGAGGTAATTAATTGTTGTTGCATTTGTACAACGGTCTTTATACTTATTTACTTGCTTAATGGAGTTAAACAAACGTTGCACCTTTATAGTATCATGAATTATTTGTGACTTAACTTTTTTTTTTCCAGTAATACGTGAATAAAAGTTTTTAATGACATATTTGTATTTATGTCTATGTGCATATTGTTTATTCTTTTTTATTTTGCATTAAGTATAGATGTTTTGTCAAAAAAGATCGTCTAATTGGAAGTTATTGTGTTGTTTGCTATAGCTAGAACTTTTAAAGATTGATTTTGATATGTTTATATTAGTTTAGATGTAATGGATCCAAAAAAAATTATTTGTCCTTAAATTGCGTATCTGTTGTAATATGTAAAAGTAATAAGGATGAATATGCTATTATGCTAAGGGACTTTATTACAATTTACATGACATGTAGACTCTATAAATAGAGAGACTGTTTACATTGTATTGTACAACTGAATCAATAGAAAATAAAAGGTCTCCTTTTTATCGCTTTTGTTCTCTCTAACGGCTTCTCCTCTTTTGTCAATTTTGTTTTATTTTATAACACGTTATCAGCATGAGATTCTATTGGAGCTATCTTTTGAGATTTTCTAGATCTACATCTATGGATTTCTCAAGTAAGTAATTTCTATTTGAGAACTTTTAATTCATGTATTTCTAGATATGTTTCTGCAATTATTTTTTGTTTGAGAATCTTTGATTAATGAATCTATGAATTTGTTATACCTTCCGTTCTTCTAGATCTGTTTTTCTATTTGTTTGTAGATCTAGATTGGGTTATAATGGATCTATTTTTTAGATCTAATTATTTTTATTGACCCTAAATATAGGTCTAGATTTATTCTTTCAATTCTTTGTGGATCTAATTTTTGAGTTTTCCCAATCCAATTTGATGGAGATTTGATTATTTATTCATTATTTATATTATTGATGATATAGAGGTAGATCTAGTTTTATCTTTTCCGATCTACTGTTACTTTTCATATCTAATTCTTTTAGAAAGACCGAGGACTGAATATCTCTCGATTTATCACTGGAAGTGAAATTGAAATATTGATTTTTCTTATGTATAGCCAACAAAATTATGGATATAAAACATAAAGGTGTAGCGTTTAAATTCACTAGCAATATTGATTTATCACCGGAAGTGAAATCGAAAAATCATGATGTAAACAAAATATTTCAAATAAGAAACCTGAAATTCACATGCTAAAATAAAATCTTCGAATGTGCCTTTAAATGCTAAAATAAAGCCCCAAAGTATACAGGTGTGCTTAAAATTTGCTTATAGCAAAAGACATAAAATTCAATAATAGGAAAGGATTTGAAAAATCAACGATAGGAAAGTTTCAATAAAAGGATAAAGGCTTATATTCCAATTTTATGCTACACATAATTTTTGAAGAAATTTATTGTTAGAAGAGATCATTACATTTATAATAAATACTATTATTTTGAATAAAAATAGTAAAATGACTCTCATATGTGAATAAAACACTTTATATAGAAATAGCTTCAATTTAAATTATATAATAATATGTAAATTATAATAAAACTTGAAATTTTATTATAATAATTTTAGAACATATCATATTTCCAAAAGAAATATTTTATTGTTTATTAGAAAATCTTTTATAATATGCATCTCGAAGATCATAGTAAGTTAAGATCTAAATATTGATCTTAATTTAGCACACCTGAAGTGAATGCAAAAGAAATTTTTGTTATAACGTGGAAAATTTAGAACCTGCAATTTCTATAATGCCAAGAGGTAGTTTTGATGTAAAAAGGAAGATCTAAAAGATCTTTATATGGATTTATTGGGATGTGGATTAAGGATCTTAAGGGAAACTAAACACTAGAGGGGGGGGGTTTATAGATTTTATTAAATTACTTGAAATCTTTTTGAATTAAACATAACGCTATGCAAATCACATATATCAGCAATCACGGAATCAATCACATATGCTAAAAATAAAGATAAAAAGCGGTAAAAGGAAAGTACACACTAGGATTTTATACTGGTTCGCGACTCCCTACATCCAGTCCCACACAACGCTGGGTTGATGTGGATTTTTATTCAACAAATCCAAATTACAATCCTCGATGATATAATCTCATTTGTCCATATGTATTTATGAACAAATTGGTAAAGGGATTTGCTATTTTAGCAGTATATGTCGATGATATAATCGTGATTAGGACTCCAAAAGAGATTGATGAAACAATAGATTACTTGAAATAGAATTTGAAATTAAAGATCTTGGCAAAATTAAAAAACTGTCTTGGTCTACAGATCGAGCATAGTACAAATGGCAAACTAACTCATCAATCAAATTACATTGAGAAAATCTTGAAGCATTTTCGAATGAATGAAGCATATCCAATTAGTACAACTATGGTTATCGGACCACTAGGTATTAAAAAGGGCCCTTACCATCCAAAAGGAGATGATGAAAATGTACTTGACCAAAATGTATCAATCCAAACAGTAACATATGAAAATAATTTATAATGTACTCTTTTTCCTTATTTAAGATTTTTCCCATTGGGTTTTTCTTATTAAGGTTTTAACGAGGCATCACAATTATCCAGAAGTATTATACTCCATTTGACGTAGTATATAATTGAAATATGACATTTTATATTGTACCTTTTTCCTTCACTAAGATTTTTCTTAGTAAGGTTTTAACGAGGCAACATTTTGATCCTGAAGTATCAAACATCTTTTGATGCAGTATGTTAGTGACTGAGATGTTGATGATGATGGTCTTGATGACAACAACCTTGTTTCAATTACTATTGTTATAAAATATATACTAACACTGCTATCTAGAATATATATATTTTTTGAAGTTGATATATATATATATATATATATATATGTATATACTGGAAATCTATGTAGGTATTAATTATTGAAGGTCGTACAATTGATCGTTGCTTTTCTATGAATCAGTAAAGCGCGACATTTAAATTAAATTCTGCAAGCATACAGGTGTGTAGCATACAGGTCGAATACAGGGAGGTGTTATTAAAAATTATTATCTATTTATTCTTGGGCGAGTTAGACGAAGTTTAGAGTTGTTGTTTTTTTATGTTCTTGAAATTACTCTGAATCTAATCAGTATCAAATTCAACAATTGAAAAGAAAAGGAACAATTACTAGAAAAAAGAGAATAACAACTAGAACAATAACAGAAATTAAAAGTAGGATTCCTGTTGAAACTAATCAACAGTGAACCGCTAACAAGCAGTAATAAAAGACAATAACAATATGCATTCTACCCAAACCTAATTAGGTAGATAACACAAATTGTTATGAAATTAAAATAACAATAAAACTAGAAAAAAGAAAAGACTTTTATTAGAACAAAAGAGAATACATAATAGAAAAATGAATGGGATTTACAATGGGACATCATGTATATTTATAGAGATGTAGACCAAATCCTAATCAAATCAATGACTAAATGGCCCTCTTTTCCCAAGAAGTAATATCATATCTCTTGCCTTTCTTGACCAAGCTTGATTGGAAAGCAAATCACGGTGAATATCTTCCAAATCTTCCCTATCTTCCATGTGGCAAATTGATTGATTGATTGATGAGCAGATTGTATGTGATTAATTCTTCCAAATAAGGATACTCATTAGACTCCAAAGGCAACAAGAGATAAAATCTTCAAAATTGATCTTTTCTTGGCAATATTTCTATCAGAAATTCTTTTAATTGGAAATTGAAAAATGAATGTTCTGAATTGATTTCCATGACTACTCCTAAAATGTCTATTAGTGAATATCATACATACACATGAATATGTATATATATAATATAACACTAATTAATATATTCTTCATAGCAAAGGGCCAGTGTGAACGCGTTCTGTTCTTTGGCAAAAAGTGAGCTCGACGGGGATCGAACTCAGGTCTCTCAGTACAAATTTCCATGCAATTACCAGTGAGCTACAACGTCTTTTGTAATTAAGGTGGCTTTAATACGGGGAAGTAGCTTTTTATCTGTAGTGGCCTTTAATTTGAAACGAAGGAGGCATTTCTTGACATCCTGTAAAAACATACAAAAGTAACCAAAGTATCATTTATTTATTTACAAAAGATAAAATATACGAGCATAAAATAAACACATTTCTATGTTAATCAACAATTCATAATCAAGATTTCAAAGTAGAAGAGATCAAGATGCAAGACTCATGAATACCAAGAATTCAAGAGTTCAAGAAATATAGAGTAATAGTGCCTAGATATCTTGTTAAAACTCTGATTAGCACTGAATTTTGTTTCTCACTATTTTCAGATGATTTCAAAATTACATTCTTATTTTTAAAATCTATTTTCAAATGATTTCAAAGATTATTTTCTTGTTTCTAAAACTATTTTCAAAATGATTTCAAAATTACTTCATTATTTTGAATTTATACTTCCTTACTCTTAAATTTATTTTAACTCTTGAAATTTATTTTAACTTTTGTTTTTAAAATTATACTTAGTATATTTTAACTCTTAATTCAAATGCTTTTTACTTACAAATTTGATACTAATTTTATTATAGTTACGTATGATTTCAATTTCCTTAAGTTTTAAATATATTCATAGTCTTATGTATATACTTTCATATCATTTTATATATAATTTTTAATCATTTTTGAATTATCTTAATATATGTTTTTATATACATTTCTACTTGAAAAGCTATATTTTAATATAAAGGAATATAGTTTGTTTTAACTCAGCAACTACCATAATTTATTTAAACATTATTTACTTTAATTTAAAATTTTATTTTTGAAGATATACTACTATATGTCGACATATACAAAGTAGTATGTCGACACATGTACCTTTGACTTGTTTTTTTTAAATTTGAAAAGTTGCGTCTTTTCAATTCAAATCTTTTTTGAAAGGTTGTGGTAGTTGGAAAACTATATAAAGGATTTAGAATTCGAATTTTTTTAATAACTTCTCATCTCTTTCTTCTTCCTTTCTTCTCCTGCCATTAATCTTCTTATTTATCAAATCTATACTTATACTCTGCCGATTTTCAAAGAAATTATATCAATCTTCTTCTTTTTCAATTCTACATCGAACTCCCTCTGAAATTCAAGTGCTTCTCAAGAGTTATAGGCTCTTTGTAATCAAAGATCGCAAGATCGAGTCCTATTGAGAAAAAACTCCAAAATTGATACTGAGAAAAGGTGTGATCGTACCTTGCAATTTGATTGAGTGTGATTGTAGCCGAAAATCAATTAGGTGATCTTGTAGTCTCGGAAATCAAGAGAGCACCCCTGCACTCGGAAGTAGGTGGTGGTGGACATCGTGGCCATTGACATCGAGGATTGTAATTTGGAATTGTATTGAAAAGAAATTGCACAACCCAGCGTTGTGTGGGACTGGATGTAGAGTAACTCCGAACCAGTATAAAATCCCAGTGTATACCTTCCTTTTACTACTTTTTATTTTTATTTTTCTGTATTTGTGTTTGAATCTGTGTTTGTTGATATCTCTGATCATCATAACATTCTGTTTGATTCAAAAATATTTCAAGAAATTTATAAAATCCATAAAACACTATCACTCCCTCTAGTGTTTAGTTTTCCTTAAGATCCTTAATCTGCATCCCCAATACAGTAAACTATTATTTATGAAGACAATGCTACTTGATGGCTTAGATTCAAGTGAATCATATCGAGGGTAATAAGACGGAGGAAATATCTTCTAAATTTTCTCTTCACACATGAAATATTAAAGGACAATAAGAAAGAGGATAAAGAAATCCAATTTCAAAAAAAGCAGGTAGATCTTTTCTCAATGGCAATTTCCAAAACAACATTTCAGAAGATAGTTCATAAAATTGGCATGCGTTGTCCACATCAATAGATTAATCGAATAATGTGTTATAAATTAGGTGGAGCATATAAAATTATGCTATAATATACTCTTTTCCTTCGCTAATATTTTTCCTAGTAGGTTTTTGTTAGTAAATTTTTTAATGAGGCATTATCTAGATCCTGAAGTATCAACCCATATTATAACATTATAAAACATGTTATCTAAAGATGAAACAAAATTGTACTCTTTTCCTTATTAATGATTTTTCCCACTGGATTTTTCATAAAAAGGTTTTCAACGAGGCAATTAATTTTATCATCTTCGCATATGTATATTCAAGGGGGTGTTGTAGTATGTAAAAGTAATAAGGGTGAATATGTTAATATTCTAAGAGACTTTACTACAATTTATATGGCATGTAGGCTCTATAAATAGAGAGATTGGTTACGTTGTATTGTACAACTGAATCAATAGAAAATAAAAGGTCTCAACCTTATCTCTTCTATTCCCTCTAATGGCTTCTCCTCTTTTATCTATTTTGTTTTATTTTATAACAGTATCCAAGATTTTTATATCAATTTCATTTTTTTTGAATTTCTATTTCAATCGTTGTTTATAATATAATTTTCTATTTGATAATGACCAGGCAATGGGAGGGTTTATAGTTGGTTAATTGTTAAAACGATCAAATATTTAAATAATTATAATTTTTACAACAAAATATTCATCAAAGAGTACATTAACAACTCATTGACACGCTTTCATTTACGTCATCAACCTAGTGAGAAATATCTTGCATTTAATGTAGACACAATTTATCTAATTAGACATACCATTTATCAAGTTTAGAATTTACTTAAACAATCTATTGTCGAAATAAAAACCATAAAATTTTAAATTAATTAAATAGAAGCAATCAACTAATGTTCATTAGTTTGCGTGTGTTTTTCCTATTATTTAAATAAAGTTTAATGTAAACCTTCTTTATCCTAACATAAAATATAGTTTTTATTTAACTTTGTTTCATTCAAAAATATCATCCATTAAAATATCATTCTAATTTTCCAAAATATCAATATTTAATTAATCATACATTCTTATTCTTTACAACATAGTCCTTTATTCAAATTTTTTTTTAAGAATTTGAACTATTTAAAGAAATTTCAAAATCAAATTTCAATTCTTTAAACTTCTTTGAGAAAACTATATATTCCTTTTCTAAAGAATTGTTTTTTTTCAAGTTAATCCAATTTAGAAATAGAGTTTGTCAAAGAAACTGTTATAGAATTGTTTTCATTTTCTAAAATGTATTGTAAAAAATTTAATATGTCAATATTAAATTCATATTTATTGAACTTTATAAGTTTTCATTGTGATTTGTTGTAATAATTTTAATTTTCTTGTACAAATCACCATAAATCCCATATGGTTGATTACGAGCAATTTGTACATCATCGATGTCATGTGATTATTATGCTTTTATCAATAATAGACGTGTAATATGTATTTTGTTCCTTGTTTCTAGTGTTGCTTTAGTTGAACCTTTTTCTTTGGTTAAGAAAAATTCTAGGATGTTACGATTTGTGAATTATCAGGCCATGCTCCACTGTTGAAAGTTCAAGTGTTATATGTTATAGCTTACATACCATTGTAGAGTCGTGATGCCAAGGATTGAAAATATTATCAAATAATATATTTGGAAATGTTTAGAAAATGTAAAGTTTATCATTAAGTCATTTTTATTTGTATGGACTCCCCACCATATGTCTAATCCCGGAAATCCCTTTGGATGTTCATCTAAGCGATCATTACTTCACTTGGATGTACATGTTTCTACAATTGTTAAAAGGATGAACTAGATTCAACATGACTACTTAAGGATGTTGTAATAGGACTTCAGCATTACTACCTAAGATAAAACAAGACTTCAATACCAATTTCTTTCTAAAATCCTACGACAACTTCTAGTAAGACGATGATTTTGACAATATTGAGTCTTTCTTCATATTAATTCATCAGTGTGGTTGTATGACCTGTAACACCCCTACTTCTAGTGGAAACATAAGTCCCACATTGTGGAAGCCTGTGTAAAGTGCGGACTAATATAGTAGAGCCCATCTCCTACTGACGTCGAGGCCTTTTGAGGAACAAAACCCCACACCTATACGGTGGCTAAGTTGGGGACAATATCTTGCATGAACGAAGGTGCAGGCTATTACAGTGGATCAGAGCCAATACCCAGCAGGAATTGTGGCTCCTGTGTGGACCACAATGCCTTGGTGAGATGTTTGTGAGCCAACGGGGACGTTGAACTCTGTAGGGGGGAGAATGTAACACCCCTACTTCTAGTGGAAACATAAGCCCTACATCGTGGAAGCCTGTGTGAAGTGCAGACTTATATAGTAGAGCCTATCTCCTACTAACGCCGAGGCCTTTTGAGTAACAAAACCCCACACCTACACGGTGGCTAAGTTGGGGACAATATCTTGTGTGAACGGAGGTGCGGGTTGTTACATGACCAACACAAACCAGTCTAGATGTATGATGCTTAAGTGGCTAAACCAACCAGAATCTTAGGGCTGTGAACTGAATCATTGTTGGTCGTCTATACTATTATAGAAATCAAAGTATGATGATTTCCATCTAAAAGCAACAAAGTCCAAGGAGTATAAATACTACATCAGTTATTTAAAAGGGGCGATCTCTAATCTGAAGTTCACGGTGTTTATATAAATGATGTAATGATGTAAATATGCATTAGAAGGGTTATAATGGTTATAAATGTTTGTAGAACATAGAAACAAAAAGAAATAAAGAAGATTGGCTTAAGAGCAAAGATATACTTCAAAACAGTCTAAAATGTTTCCTCACTCCTAGATCTGGTTGACCAATTACTATTAAGTGACTGATCGGTTATAATAACTGGTCGATTAATTATTTGATTTAGGAAATTATTTTAGGCAATTTTATGCCATGTTTTTGCCCGTTCATCTATTTTCGCTCTTTCAGAACCCAAAATTTAGTATTTTTTTCTAGAATATTAGGATAACATATTTCAGATGTTGTGAAATTTTTTATAGTGATTTGGGTAGCACTTCCATGGTATTATAAAATCTAGACTCTAAAGGACTCGATGATGAATCAAAATAAAACATAGTCTCCCTTTCATCTCTTTGACCCGCCTTCGAGCATTTCTTCAACATATATGTGCTCCGGTTGATTTGTTACTCTTCACTCTATTATAACCTTACACGCTCTCTTTTCGTTGCTTTATTCATTGTACCTTGTTTGTTTGTGCATCATTGTGTGTATAATGCTCCATTTTTTATATTATTTTCTAGCATAAGCAAGTTTATTTCTGTTAGAATTTGATATAGAGAGGGGAGAGACTAAACGGTAAAACATAAAAGACTACATTGTTATTGCTTTATTGATTGATTATTACAAAACGGAGCAACCAACCCCCCTTCAACATCTCTCATAATGTGTTCTATGCTGTTGAAAACTAGATCTACATGAGGTGTGTAATGCATAGCTAAAAAACGCCAGTCACTAAAAGATACATTCTTATATTGTCAATCCTTGCCTCTATTTATACATAGTTTATCCTTATCTAAAAGAACATTCTAGATAAGAATATTCTAGAATATATTTGGGTCTATTATAATAAATAATTCAATACCAGATATAACCCCCAATCAATACAATTAAATAAAGGCAACATATCTTCTAGCGTATTCTCTGACATCCCCCCTCAAACTCACGATGCAAAAAAATCGTGAGTTTGCCAAATAGAAGCTGCAAACTGAAGAGTAGCAAGATCGAGTAACCATTTCAATATTGTTAGAGAGTAACACCAAACACCAAGCATCAAACAAAATAAACTAAAATGAGATGAGTTTGCATATGTTTGCATCCCCCAAACATATCAAACAAAAACAAAAACAAATCAATAGGGATGAGTCAGCATATGTTTGCATCCTCCAAACATACCTTACAATACCATATACCACCTTCAACCAACGTCAATTGCTCTCTAATAAACAGGGTTACCGATACAGACATCAAACGAACAATAAACATCTTCAAACTAATGTTACTCTCTAACAACTCAATCAACCATCACAAACCAAAATGCATATGCAAACTCTATTTATCTCTTTCTCTCTCACCTTCTCTAACCTAGCTCTAATACCATGTTCGAATTTGATATTGTGAGGAGAGAGATTAAATGGTAAAACATAAAAGACTGCATTGTTATCGCTCTATTGATCGATTATTACAAAAGATACATTCTTACATTGCCAATCCTTGCCTCTATTTATATATAGTTTATCCTTATCTAAAAGAACATTCTAGATAAGAATATTCTAGAGTATATTTGGGTCTACTATAATAAATAATTCAATACCAAATATAAACCCCAATCAATACAATCAAATTAAGGCAACATATCTTCTAGCGTACTCTCTAACAATTTCAACTCTTTATAGTCTCAAACTAACAAATAGGTTTTGTGGTATTGCTTACTCTCGAATCTAAGCTATTTGTAATATGAAAAGAATATTGGATATTTAAGAGTCTAACCCATTAATGAATAAGCCTGACTTACTCATGGGTATTATTAACAAAAGAGTTCAAGTTTTTATACTAATGCCTTATCCCTTATGGTATAAATCTCAAATTCAAGCATTTTATCTTGATCATCTAGCTAAAGGAAAGCAAACAAAACATATTCTTATCAAAAACATTTTTGATAGTTCTTTTTAACTTCCTTACACTAAGAACGTTTCTTTAAAATGTCATATGATAGATATTTATCCAATAACAGAAACACATATCGATTTTTTTTTCAAAATGACTTTCTAGCATCGCCTACTTCATGGGAAAAAATAAGTAATTTATCGATCACATAACCAAGTATAAGTTTTAGGAATATGTCAACCATAATTACTAAGATTATGAGGAAAAATAGAGTGAATATATAAAAATTAAAAATCGATTGTATAATATGTTATATCGGGAAAAACTGTGTACTTATCTTTTTATTTCTTGGTCTTGGACCCGATGTGTTAGTGGACCAAATCGGCCCATTACTTATTTCATTTTGTATATAAGGATTTTGATACCGTATAAACAAACGTTAATGCAAATACAAGAAT
>JASFAX010007020.1:0-28424 GCA_030737875.1 Allium sativum | reverse complement strand
GGAGTTACAAATGATAAAAGTTTGATAAATCAAAGCAGGGATAATTTGCGCACTTCACAAGTGCGCCAAGGAAATTTTATACTGGCGCACCTGTAAAGTGTGCCCAAAGGGTTTTTTTGGGTATTCGGGCCTTTTTCAAGTGGGTGGCGACCCGTGACCTGATTCACTCTAGGGCTGAGGTGGCATTCGAATTATGGACATTGACAACTATAAATATACCTCAATTCTCTTGTTTTCTTCAGAAAGAATCAATGGCGGCCAAACTCTACTAGTGCCTGAATTGAACAGGATCCCTTATCTTCTACTATACACTGAGGCAAATCAATTAGAGATTCAAGATCCTATCTCTTCTAGTTCTATCTTCTAATCCAAACTTAGTAAGTACAGTTACTTTAAGAATTAAATATTTAAAAGTAAACTTGATAGGTTTATAATTTGGATTTATTCATATATTATATTGGATCCATTGTAAATTATGAACATATAACATTTTGGATTGATTATTACTTGGATCTAAATTTCTATGATCTAGATCTTAAACCCTATTTGTGTTAGATCTACTTTTATCTATAGATCTGAATTATGTGGACATTCTATGATGTAGATCTTAATCCCTATTTGTGTTAGATCTACTTTTATTTATAGATCTGAATTATGTGGACATTCTATGATGGTGATTGTATCCCTATTTGTATTAGATCTACTTTTACCTATTAGATATGAATTATGTGAACGTTCTGTGATGTAGAACTTATTCCTTATTTATTAGATCTACTTTTTCCTATTAGATCAGTGTTATGTGGACACCTAACTCATTAATTAGACCTAGTTTATTATTTGGATCCCCTTGTGCTTCTTATATTAGATCTGAACTTGTTGGACATCTAAATTAAAATTTAGATCTTGTCATGTTCATCTTATCACCTTTGCTATGTTACAACTAGTTAACTGCTACAAGTTCATTAGATCAGTGCTTATATGTTCACCATGATAGTATATGTTTATGCTAGTTATGTTAGAATATTAACCTTTATCATATTTCCATTACCTTCCCTTTATATAATTTATTATTAGGCTATTATTTAGCGTATACATGTCGAAAATTATGAACACTCTAGTTAGGTAACGGGGAGGGAAAAAGGTTAATATTGGCATAATTTGAATGTGACCATGAGTTGGACATATAACTCAATAATTGTGTAAATGGGAATAAATATCTAATAAGGCATAGGTATAATTAATTGGGCATATAATTCAAAAAGGGGAAGTGTGAACATAATTACCTATAAAGATATAGGTAAGAATTTGATAAAAATGGAATGTTTAATAATTACAATTGGAAATTGTAATTGCACTTATGACACGAGGGTACGTTGCACTAGTGGTGGAACTCTGCCTGGACCCGACAAGCATATCCATCAACCACTAATGTTGAACCTAACGTGAGAGGTGTAACAACCTGTAATTTTAAAATATGACATAAGAGATAATTTAAGAATACTTAATTTTTATAAGAAGAATTAAGGGAAATAGGTTGTGACATTGCGTTCTTCTCGGAATTCTACTTGGGATAGAGTCTGAGTTTGCGTAAAACGGATACAGTATGAAGAAGTTATGAAGCTTAGAAGATTTCAGTTTAAAACAAAATTTATTTAAATAATAAACAAAAATAAAAAACAAATTCAAAAATCAAAATCAGCCAAATCTGGGTGAGCGGGACATCTCCCGCTCTAGGGTGTCGACCCCCCTAGTGTTGTCAAAAGGGGTATCGACCCCCCTATATGGGTGTCGACCCCATCTACCCAGATCTGGCAGACGTGTTTTGGTGGTCTAAGGCTGATGTGTCCTTCTGGGATTGGCTGGATGACGTGTTTTTCAAGTTTTGATGGTTTAGATGGATCCTAATCTAATCTAAGGGTCCTAATACACCTAGAGCATCTATAAAATACCCGTAAACCTAACCCTAATCTCATTGTTATTCATCCATGGTGCCTCCATGCTGCACTAGTCTAAATTAACCTAGCCTTCCTTCTTCACCTAAGCAAATCAGAATAAGAGTATTCAAATTGGAAGATAAGAATCAAATTCTACAACAAGTGTTTAGCTAATCAATTTCAGAAATCAGAATTCAGATCTATTCTCTCCCTTAAATCATGTCGCTATGAGTCTATATTACTTTCGCGTATAATTAAAAAGTAATTGTGATAGGGTTGTAAATTTGATTTAATGATCATGCTGGTAAGCAAGACGAATCATATCAATTTTTGTAGATTTCTTATCTTTTTAGGTTCATACCCAAATTACTATTATCATATGCCTATTGGATCTGTTTTATTATTCTATGCCAGTTCATGTTTCATATGCCTATTTTATGCCAATTTTGATGTCATGATTCTCTTCCCTTCTTCTTTTCCTTTTTCTATATGAGATTAGGCTAACTTCGAGCCTAACATATTGCGTTGAGATTTGCATATGAATAACGTTGGAACGATTGGGAAAAGTTTGGGAAAATATTGAATAATATGTATTTGGGAATAAATTGATTTGTAATCATGTAATTGATATGGGGCATAAATTGGTACAATTTATATACATGGAATCATAGGCTTGACTTGGGTTGGAATTATGAACGTAACTTGAATTGGAAATTATAGGTAACTGGAATATATGTAATAAGTCAGATCTTGAATTTGGGACTTGAATCAAGAAAGTGATAATGAACGCCTAAGACATGAGGTTAGATTCGGATTGCGGTATAAGACTGCACGGAACCTCCTGGCACATCCAAGAACCGCAATTTGGTAATATAATGTGAGAGGTCAAAGGCAGAAATTAGATACATAATAATGCAAAGATGCAAGGTTAGATTCGGATTGCGGTATAAGACTGCACGGAACCGCCCGGCATATCCAGCAACCACAAAAAGGAAATCAAATGTGGGAGGTCTTGCAAGATTACGATTATAATGAATTAATGAACATTTAACCAAGATAAGACATGTGGTAAGACATGGTAATGATAAAAGGGTTAAGCGTGTAACATGGGTAGCATGTGAAACATAATTAAAACATTTAACCAAGATGGGACATGTGATTAGACATGGGGATAAAGAGGGGTTAAGTGGGAATTCCTAGTGGGGACCATGCTTAGGAGGGAAGCTTGTTTCAAGTGGGTGGACCCTTTTCAACGAGTTACCCATTTCAGTATCTGTATAAGCTCGAACTAGGTCGAGGACAGGGACACACTTACTGGGGTTGATTGTAAGAGGTCAATAAAGAGTTAGCGATAACAATTCAAGCCCAACGAAGTCATGTGGGTACGTGGGTCCGAGCTAGTAAGCAAGACATTGTTGTATTGTGTAGGTATAAGCAGTGCATTTTAATAGTATCGGGTTGCCACTTTAAGGAGTGATACACCCTACTGTGGGACCAGCACGGGTATCTATGAGTTAGGGGCCGATCGAATGGGGAGGGTAGTGGGTACAACTAGTGGAGATAGGAGCAGGTGGCACCTATGACAGTAGCTAGGAGTACACAAAACTACCGTCATTATTATTATTACTATGTTTAGTAAGAGGGATCAACTTTCTGTATGGAACTAGCATTGGTGCAGTGTAGGGTTATCTTATAGTGATTAGAAGCGCAATCAACATTATTTCTTGTTCATCTTGTTTACCTTGTCATATCTGCTTATGTTATAGTCATCTCTTACATCCAGTTTATGTTCTTATCCCATTACTTTAACGATTATATTGTTAAAGTCACTAGACTCGCCAGAATTTTGTCTGACCCTTTTTGTTTCGCCTCATTTCTTTCTCTTTCCCCTCTAGGTCCTCAATGTGGGACTAGTGAAGCTTGACTTGGATTCCTTTCTTCTTGAAGTGCTTGGAATTGTTGAAAGTAATACTCAGCTTTATCCCTTTTCCATTATGGCTATTTGGAGTGGGATTATGGTTTTACTTTTATGTACTCTGATAATATTTTTGTACAAGATGGATATTTGTGTACTTGGCTTTAGTATATGGTTTTGATGTTGTAATCAGACATTTTTTTCTTTTCGGTTGCAATGAATAAATTTTGAATTTTATTAAGTACCATTTTATATATTTGTCTTGTAATATTATGTTTATACTCTTATAATACTCCATGAAAGTTAATGCATTCCCTTAGTGAGTGACATTAATCGACGTGGAGTGTTACACGTGGTATCAGAGTTGAAGGTTACCGAAACAGATAAAAGATTTTGAAAACCGTTTTCAAAAGCATTTTTAGAAAGAAGTATTTTCAAAACCATGTTTTAAAGAGGGTATTTTCAAGAGAAAGTTTTATTATGAAAAACATATTCCCCAAAAGCCATATATCTTTCTCTCGATTCTCTTTTTTGAATCTCTTCCTTTTTCCTTTCAGCATGTATGGGGACCCTATTATACCCGAGGGCGTACAGATACCAGGCTGGTTCAGAAGGTATCTGGGGGCTAGGGCTACTGTCGTAGGCCCAGAAAATGTTCCTTCTCCCCCAGCTGCAGCCGCTCCTCCTCCTCCTCCCCGTGTAGATACTTTTTCTAAGATATGCAAAGACTTCCATGCGATGGGCGAAAAGCCGTTTTATGGAACTGAGACGTTTGTTGAGGCTTGGAATTGGGTTAAGGAAGTGGAGGATTTGTTTGGTATCTTTGAGATAGACGAGGGAAGGAAGGTTCAGCTAGCCGCTTGGTTAATGAAGGATGAAGCTTCCTTTTGGTGGGAAGTAACTAATGGAGGACGTGCAGTGGAGACGTGGGTGGACTTTAGACGAAGGTTCAAGTTGAAATTTATTTCACAAGCGGAGGAGAGTTTATACATGGAGAGGTTCTTAGCTTTGAAACAAGGGAGTTTGTCTATGAAGGAGTACGTTAACAAGTTTAACCAATTAGCGATTGAGATCTGCCAAGGGTCTGAATGAACCATTACTCGGGTTGGCTATGTCCCACATTCCTATGGGGGATACTTTCGAAAAACTTGTTGATGTGGCGTTGATGCATGAAGAGGAGAAAGGTGCTAATGTAGATAAGGCACAGGATAAGAAAGGGGATCCAAAGAAGGCAGAACAACAACAAAAGAAGGGCAACAAGGATAACAAGGGCCAAGGGAAGAAAAGGCGTTTTAGTTGTGGAACACCGAGGCACTTAAGCAAGGACTGTAGGGAGAAGAAGAAGACGGGTTGCTTCCAAAGTGGTGAGGTAGGACATATGATTAAAGACTGCTCGAGGAGGCAAGGACAATGGCAAGGGCATAGGACATGACCTATTTCTGGAGGAAAGGTTCATGCTCTCATGGCACCTAGACAAAAGAGAGGTAGAAACATTTTTGTTGAAAGTTTGATTTTCCTTTTTGATCATCCTGTTCGAACTTTGTTTGACTCTGGCGCTTCGCATTCGTTTATATCTGCTTCATTAGTTGAAACACTGCACCTAAATACTAGTCTAGTTATGGATCCCATTGTTGGCTCAAATCCTATTGGGGGTACGGCTCATCTTTCTATGTTATGCCAGGATTTGAGAATATATGTGTATGGCATTGAGTTCGAATGTAACGCTTATGTGCTTGGTTTAACGGGCTATGGGTTGATTCTAGGAATGGAAAGGCTAGCCAGATATAGTGCCATTCTCGACTGTGAAAAGAGGGTAGTTAGACTGTTGACTAGTTTGGGTAATACTCTCGATATTTCTTGTGACCCTAAGGGTTTTGTTATGCTTAGATACCTAGAATCTCTTGACACATCTATTGATGATTTGCAATCTGTTCAAGTAGTCCGTGAGTATGCAAATGTCTTTGAGGAGGTTAGGGGCTTACCTCCAAAACGCGAGATAGATTTTTGTATATACTTGGTGGACAAGCAAAGCCAGTTGCATTGCCGGTGCATCACATGGCTCCAAGAGAAAGGAGGGAGCTTAGTAAACAAGTGAAAGATTTTCTTGAGAAAGGCTTCATAAGAAGAAGTATCTTGGAGTGGAGTGCTCCTATTGTTTTTCCTGCAAAGGATATTGGTTCGCTTAGATTGTGCATGTACTATAGGGAGCTGAATAAGCTCACGAAGAAGAATAGACACCCATTGCTAAGGATAGATGATTTGTTCGATCAGTTGGTTGGTGCTTCGGTTTTCTTGTAGTTGGACTTAGCTACAGGATTTCATCAGTTGATGGTAGTCGAGGATAGTATAGATAAGACTACTTTTAGGACTCTCGACGGTTTCTTTGAATGGATCGTCATGCCTTTTGGTTTGACGATTGCACCCGCATATTTCATAGATTTAATGAGTAGGGTGTTTAAGGAGTTTCTAAACAAGTTCGTGGTAGTCTTTGTGGATGATATTTTGATATTCTCTAGAAGCGAGGAAGAGCATGCCCTACATCTTAGGGAAGTCTTAGAGACCCTTTGAGCACATCAAAGTTCTCCAAATGTCATTTTTGGAGAAAGGTAGTGAGGTTCTTAGGGCATGTGGTCTCCAAGGAAGGGATAACAGTGGATCCCGAAGGTGGTAGCAATCCAAGATTGGAAGATTACTAAGAACGCTATAGAAGTAAGAATTTTTTTTGGTTTGGCGGGCTATTATAGAAAGTTCATCAAGTACTTTGTTAGGATATCAGCCCCACTAACACGGTTGACGAAAAAGAATTTGACCTTTTCTTGGGATGTTGACTGTGACAATGCTTTCCAATGTTTAAAGAGGGCATTGACGACAACTCCAGTTTTAGTTTTGCCTGATGGGAGTAAACCATTCACAGTGTATACCGATACTTGTAGGACAGGGCTTGGCGCAGTTTTGATGCAAGAGGGAAGGGTGACATACTATGGTGGAAGTCAGTTAAAGGCCCATGAGAAGAATTACCTTACCCACGACTTAGAGTTACCTACCATAGTTTTTGCGCTTAAGTCTTGGCATCACTATTTGCTTGGTGAGAGGTTTGAATTGTATACAGACCATAAGTCCCTAAAATACCTGTTCTCTCAAAAAGATCTAAACTTAAGGCAACATAGGTGGATGGAGTTCTTAGCATCCTAAGATTTTGAGATTGCATATACCCCAGGCAAGAGTAATGTTGTAGCTGATGCCTTGAGTAAAAAGAAGTTGACTTTGAGTCCTTTGTTTGTCGAGCAGCAGAGTTTAGAGTATATCTCTACCTTTGACTTTAGACCCACTATCGATTATGTACTTGGTTTGTTGGCATCATTACAGGTGCGCCCTACGCTTTTGGGACAGATAGGTGTGGCACCGCAAGATGACCCACAACTGATAGAGATAGTAGACAAGCTCAAAAAAGGGGAGTCTTCGAGTCATCTTAGTAGGTATACTATCAATGACAAAGGTTGGTTGCGTAGGGATGGGAGACTTTGCGTATCTCGAGACGAGAGTTTGAGGAGGACAATCCTTGAAGAAGCACACCATTCTAAGATGACCATACATCTCGGTGATGACAAGATGTATAGGGACATGAAGCGAGTTTTCTTTTGGGCCAGAATGAAGTAGGATGTGGCTGAGTTCATTTCTAGATGCTTAGAGTGCCAGCAAGTCAAGGCTGAGCAAAAGAAGCCTGGTGGTTTGCTTCACCCTTTAGAGGTTCCACAATGGAAATAGGAAAGTGTTTCCGTATATTTCTTCGACAGGTTGCCGAGGTCAAGGATGGGTAATACGGGGATTTGGGTAGTAGTAGATAGATTTACCAAGAGCGCCCATTTCATTCCCGTTAAGAGTAAAAGAACAGCAGCATAGTTAGCATCTGTTTATCTCCGAGAGATAGTTCGTCTACACGGCATACCTTCTAGTATCGTAAGCGATCGAGATCCCATTTTCACTAGTGAGTTTTGGAAGAGCTTACAAGAGGTGGTAGGAATGCAATTGTGTTTGAGCAACGCTTATCACCCTCAGACGGACGGCCAAACAGAAAGAGTGAATCAGATTCTAGAAGATCTTTTGAGTTTATGCATCTTGGACTTTGGAGGGACATAGGAGGAACATCTTCCGTTAGTAGAGTTCGCCTACAACAATAGCTATCAGACTAGTATTGGCATGGCATCTTTTGAAGCTCTATATGGACGACCTTGCCGATCACCGACTTGTTGGTGGGAGTCTACGGATAAGATTTTTCTTGGGCCCGAGATGATTAGGGAAACTTCAGAGAAGATAGACTTGATTCGAAGACGCATGAAGACAACACAAGACCGACAAAAGTCATATGCTGATAAGAGAAGGACCGATCTTGAGTTCAGTGTTGGAGACACGGTCTTTATTAAAGTATCACCGTTGAGGAATGTAGTTCGTTTTGGGTCTGTAGGAAAATTGGCACCAAGGTTTGTAGGGCCATTCCCCATTACAGAGCGAACTGGATAGATGGCCTACAGAGTGAAGTTGCCCGAGAAGCTTAGTAGTGTTCATGACGTATTTCATTTGTCGCATTTGCAGAAGTGTTTACACGATACCACGGAAGTAGTAGAGCTGAGCATGCTTAGAGAAGTGGAAGTAGAGCGAGATGCATGGTTACACGAGTTCCTACATGCATCCTTGGATCGGAGGTCAAGAAATTACGCAACCGAGAGGTCAAGTTGGTTAAAGTCCAGTGGGGAGATGATCAAGGAGATGCGAAATGGGAGACAGAAGACAATATACACACGTCGTACCCTTTCCTTTTTGAGGGTATGCTCTTAACTACTCCTTTTTCTACCTTTTTGTTTATATTTGTTCTATTGTTTAGCGTATCCTCTCGATTATGTCTTCGACCCTTAGGTAGAAAATCCTATGGTTGTAAACATGTGTTTGAGACATGTTATGTTTGGTGGATGCAAGTGGATGTAAGTGTTTGGTAGTGGTTGCTCGTGGATGCGTTTACACACACATTAGGCACTAGATCGGCTCAATCACTTTCATATTGCATATGAATGAGTATGCATATTTAAATTAATGGATGCATATTTAATGTGTTATCAAATGGATGCTGCATTTGAATGAATGGTTGTGCACTCATATATAAATAGTATGCATCATTAGGATTTTTTGCATACATAATGGATGCATAACACTATCATGTTTTGCATTAAGGAGGCCAACTGAATCAGTAGACCACCTGATCTTTGCATTAGATAAGAAACATATACACACACTTTTGCATATGTTCATATAGCATTAGAAATCTTTTAAGGACAAAGGATTCTTGTGGATGATGGATGAGTAGATGGATGATTGGATGGTAGGATACATTCTTCTCAACTTGAAGTTTTCGGGGACGAAATCCTTTAAGGAGGGAAGAATGTCGCAACCCGTAATTTTATAATATTACATAAGAGATAATTTAACAATACTTAATTTTTATAAGAAGAATTTAGGGAAATGGGTTATGCCATTGCATTCGTCTTGGAATTCTTCTTGGGATAGAGCCCGAGTTTGCGTAAAACAGATACAGTATGAAGAATTTATGAAGCTTAGAAGATTTTAGTTTAAAACAGAATTTATTTAAATAATAAATAAAAATAAAAAACCAATTCAAAAATCAAAATCAGCCAAATTTGGGTAAGCTGGAAATCTCCCGCTCTAGGGTGTCGACCCCCCTGGTGGTGTCGACATGGGTATCGACCCCCCTATAGGGGTGTCGACCCCCATCTGCCTAGATCTGGCAAACGTGTTTCGGTGGTCTAAGGCTGATATGCCCTTATGGGATTGGCTGGATGACGTGTTTTTCTAGTTTGGATGGTTCAGATGGATCCTAATATAATCTAAGGGTCCTAATTCACCTAGAGCATCTATAAAATACCCCTAAACCTAAGCCTAATCTCATTGTTATTCATCCATGGCACATCCATGTTGCTCTAGTCTAAATTAACCTAGAATTCCTTCTTCACCTAAGCAAATCGGAATAAGAGTATTCAAATTGGAAGATAAGAATCAAATTCTACAACAATGGTTTAGCTAATCAATTTCAGAAATCAGAATTCACATCTACCCTCTCTCCTAAATCATGTCGTTGTGAGTCTATGTTACTTTCACATATAATTAAAAATTAATTGTGATAGGGTAGTAAATTTGATTTAATGATCATGCCTGTAAGTAAGACGAATCATATCAAGTTTTGTAGATTTCTTATCTTTCAGGTTCATACCCAAATTACTGTTATCATACTCCTATTGGATCTATTTTATTGTTCTATGCCAGTTCATATTTCATATGCCTATTTTATGCCAATTTTGATGTCATGATTCTCTTCCCTTCTTCCTTTCCTATTTCTTTATGAGATTAGGCTAACTTCGAGCCTAACATATTGCGTTGAGATTTGCGTACGAATAACGTTGGAACAATTGGGAAAAGTTAAGGAAAATATTGAATAATATGTAATTGGGCATAAATTTATTTGTAATCATGTAATTAATTTAGGGCACAAATCAGTACAATTTATATACATGGAATCATAAGCATGACTTGGGTTGGAATTATGAACGTAACTTGAATTGGAAATTATGGGTAATTGGAATATATGTAATAAGTCAGAACTTGAATTTGGGACTTGAATCAAGAAAGTGATAATGAATGCCTAAGACACGAGGTTAGATTCAGATTGCGGTATAAGACTGCCTAGAACCTCATGGCACATCCAGCAACCGTAATTTGGTAATCTAATGTGAGAGGTCAAAGGTAGAAATTAGATACGTAATAATGCAAAGACACGAGGTTAGATTCAGATTGTGGTATAAGACTGCCCGGAACCGACCTGCATATCCAGCAACCGAAAACGACAATCTAATGTGGGAGTTCTTGCAAAATTACAATTACAATGAATTAATGAACACTTAACCAAGATAAGACATGGGAATGATAAAAGGGTTAAGTGGGTAACATGGGTAGCATGTGAAACATAATTAAAACACTTAACCAAGATGAGACAAGTGATTAGACATGAGGACAAAGAGGGGTTAAGTGGGAATTTCTAGTAGGGATCAAGCTTAGGAGGGAAGCTTGTGTCAAGTGGGTAGACCCTTTTCAACCAGTAACCCATTTCAGTATCTATATGAGCTCGAACTAGGTCGAGGACAGGGAAACGCTTACTAGGGTTAATTGTAAGAGGTCAATAAAGAGTTAGCGATGGCAGTGCAAGTCCAATGGTGTCATGTGCGTGCATGGATCCGGGCTGGTAGGTAAGACGATGTTGCATCATGTAGGTATAAGCCGTACATTTTAGTAGTATCAGGTTACCACTTTATTGAGTGATACACCCTACTGTGGGACCAGCATAGGTATCTACGAGTTAGGGAGCCAATCGAATGTGGAGGGTAGTAGGTACAACTAGTGGAGATAGGAGCAGACGAAACCTATGACAATAACTAGGAGTACACGAAACTACCATCATTATTATTGTTACTACGTTTAGTAAAAGGGATCAACTTTCAGTATGGAACTGGCATTGATGCGGTGTAGGAGTTATCTCATAGTGATTAGAAGCGCAATCAACGTTATATCTTGTTCATCTTTTTCACCTTGTCATATCTTCTTATGTTACAGTCATCTCTTACATCCATTTTATGTTCATATCCTGTTACTTTACTGATTATATTATTAAAGTCAATAGACTCGCCAGACTTTCGTCTGACCCTTTTTGTTTTGCCTATTTTCTTTCTCTTTACCCCCCAGGTCCTCAGGGTGGGATTAGTGAAGCTTGACTTGGATTCCTTTCTTCTTGAAGTGCTTGGAAGTGTTGAAAGTAATGTCTCAGCTTTGTCTCTTTTCCATTATGGCTATTTAAAGTGGGATTATGATTTTACTTTTATGTACTCTAATAATAATTTTGTATAAGATGGATATTTGTGTACTTTCCTTTAGTATATGGGTTTGATGTTGTAACCAGACATGTTTTGCTTTTTCGTTGCAATGAATAAATTTTGAATTTTCTTAAGTACCATTTTATATATTTGTCTTGTATATTCTGTTATATAATCTTATAATACTCCATGAAAGTTAATGCATTCCTTTAGTGAGTGACATTAATGGACGTGGGGTGATACAAGAGGTCTAAGTGCACGAATATGAATTGGGCTATGACACATGGTTACGCCCAACTTGTGGAATAAGACTGCCCGAACCCGACCTACATATGCAGCATCCACAAGTTTAGGCCTAATGTGGGAGGTCTATCCCATTATAAACCATAAATGGACATGGTAATAAATTGGACTACTTAACCTAATATAATCCATAAGGGATTGTATGAATATGAACTAAAGTTAGGATTAAGTAAAACTGATTGGACAGTGGATGGGTTAAGAAAATCTGGAGGGGTTGGGTAATATTTACATATAAGCCCACAAAATTAACCCGATAAGGTTATGTAATTAAAGACACTTTGTGGTATACATAACCGGAGGGAATAATAAAGTTATGTAATTAAAGACGCCTTTTAGGGTAAGCATAACTGATAGAAATAAATAGGGCTATGTAATTAAAGACACCTAGTGGTATAAATAATCAGTGAAAACCTAGTGGGGGATACAAGACAAAGGGGAGAGCTTGTATCATATTCAGTGGGATCCATTTCAGTCAGTAACCCGGAGTAGGTATCAAACAAAGTAATCCGTACTGGGCGGAGAAGCGGAACGCTCACTGACTGATTGTAAGAGATCCAAACATAGAGGACGATGTGGGCGGCGCAAACCGACCGGGCCATGTGCATGCATGAGCCATGCAGAGTGGGATAAGACAACCGTGACACCTGTAGATATAGGGTTGTGCATATCAGTGAGGGGTTGCCACTTCAGGACGTGATACATCCTACTATGGGGCCGGCACAAAATATCAACAGAGTAGGGAGCCGACCGATTAACGTAGTGGTTAGGGTACATGTGGACATATGCCTAAATCTACCACCTTGAAGTGTAAGGGATCATCTCATTCTGGTTATACTAGTAATTGTGTAGAGTAATCATTAGAAGCATATACACCTTATCATGTCTACCTTGTCACACCTTCCATTTGTGTAGTGATCTCTCTTATCCACTTTGTATGCCTGTCATGCTACTTTTATTTAATTACTTGCTAAAAGTCACTAGACTCGCCAGACTTTATGTCTGACCCTTTTTGTTTCTCCTTCTTTCTTCCGTCCCGCTCCCTCCTAGGTTCTCAGGGGGGAAACACTCAGCTTGACCGTGATTCTGCTTATTTTGCTAGAGTTGCTAATATGTATGGCTCAAGCTCCTATCCTTGTTGCTATGGATATATTTTGTTCTTGGGTAATTTTACTTCTATTATGTACTCTGATATTTTTAAAGTACAAGATAGTAACTTTTATGTTGTAATGGGCTTTTATGTTTCAGACATGTGATGTTTTTGCACCATGATACCTTATGATAAATAAAGTTTTTATTCCGCTGTTATTTTATATATCTGTCTTGTAATATTCTATGTCTGTTTACCTATAACGCTTCACGAAACTTAATGCATTCCCTTTGTGAGTGACATTTATGGACGTGGGGTGTCACACTTGGTATCATAGCGAGGTTACCGGATTAGATAAAAGTTTTTGAAAATTATTTTTTAAAAAGGTTTTAATAGAAAGTATTTTCAAAAAGAAAAGTCTGTTTTGAAAAACATTCCCCAAAAAGCCATATGTAATACCCTTGGGTCCTTTGTCTAAATCTCTTCCCTTTTCTTTTCAGCATGTCTAGGGAACAAAACATTCCTAATATCCTAGAGGACGTTACGATACCCGGATGGTTCCGAAGGTGTCTGGAGGCCACGACGCATGCCGAAGGCTAGGGAAATGTTCCTCCCCCAGCTGCACCAGTTATTCCTCCTCCTCCCCATCTAAGAGAAGATAATTTCGCCAAGATCTACAAAGACTTCCTTGCTATGGGGGGAAGCCATTCCATGGGAATGAGACATTAGTAGAAGCGCGAAATTGGCTCAAGGAGACTGAGGACTTCTTCGTAATCTTTGAAGTAGAGGATAAAAGGAAGATTCTGTTAGCTGCTTGGCTACTGAAAGACGAAGCCACATTTTGGTGGGAAGTCACCCAAGCTGGACGTCCGGTGGAAACTTGGAAAGACTTTAGAGAGACGTTCGAAATGAAATTTCTCTCCCAAGCTGAGAAAAGCATGCAGATGGAGAGGTTCTTAGCTTTTAAACAAGGAAACTTGACGGTGAAAGAGTATGTGAACAAATTCAACCAGTTAGCAAGGTTTAGGTTAGAGTTGGTGGATACGCCGCACAAAAGGGCTTTGCGGTTTGCTAAAGGGCAAAATGAACCTCTGCATGGGTTAGCCATGTCCAATATTCCAATGGGGGCCACTTTTGAAAAGCTTGTCGATATAGCCCTAAGGCATGAGGAAGACAAGGGAGAAACGAAGGAAGTAAAGGCTGAGGAAACATTGCAAAATAAGAAGGTCTGACCGCAGAAGGGGCAACAGCAACAGCAACAACAACAGGAGAAGAAAGGTGGCAAGAATGACAAGGGCAAGGATAAGAGGAAATGTCATAGTTGGGGAAAGGAAGGTACTTGATCAAATACTATAAGAGAAGGAAGAACACTTGCTTTAATTGGGGAGAAGTCAGACACTTTGCTAAAAAGTGCCCGAAGAAACGGGGATCACAGGGACAAGGTCAAAGGGCAGGAACTTCTGGAGGGCAGGTGCATGCTTTTGCGACCAGTGCTCCCGATAGAGGTAGAAAAATTTCTGTGGAAGGTTTAACTCCTCTTTCAAACCATCCTATTAGAGCATTTTTTGATTCTGGTGCCTCACATTCATTTATATCAAGTTATGTAGTTGAATCTCTGCACTTAATTACTAATATGGTAGTGGATCCCGTAGTTGTTTCAAAACCCATTGGTGGTTCGGCTCATTTATCTATGATTTGTCGGGGTTTGAAAATATTTGTGTTAGGCATCAACTTTGAATGCAACGTGTATGTGCTCAGGTTTATGGGCTATGGGTTGATTCATGGTATGGATTAGCTTACCACATATGGTGCCATTCTGGATTGTGAAAAGAGGGTCGTTAGGCTTCTGACTTGTAATGGGAGGACCCTCGAGATTTCTTGTGACGCACAAGGGTCAGTTATGCTTAGTTTCCTAAAGTCTTTTAATGCATCTATCGATGACTTGTAATCTGTTCCAGTAGTCTGAGATTATTCCGAATTTTTGATGCGGTTCGGGGTTTACCTTTGAGGCGCGAGATTGACTTTCGTATATATCTGGTGGACAATGCAAAGCCAGTTGCATTGCCAGTGCACCATATGGCTCCAAGGGAAAGGAAGGAGTTGATTAAGCAAGAAGGAGAGCTACTTGAGAAAGGGTTTATCAGACGAAGCATATCTGAATGGGGTGCTCCAGTAGTATTCACGACCAAGGCGGATGTTTCGCTTCATTTGTGTGTTGAATATAGAGAGTGAATAAACTCACTAAGAAGAATGGGCATCCGCTTCCGAGGATTGATGATTTATTTGATCAGCTTGTTGGTGCCTCTGTATTTTCTCAGTTAAATTTGGCCATGGGGTTTCGTTAGTTGAGAGTGGCTGAGGATAGTATAGACAAGACTGCTTTTAGGACTCCGGATGGTTTCTTTGAATGTCTAGTTATGCCTTTTGGGTTAACGGATGCACTCACTTATTTTGTTGATTTGAAGAGTAGAGTGTTTCGGGAGTTCCTAAAAAAATTTGTTGTAGTCTTTGTTGATGATATTTTGATATTCTCTAAGAGCATGCCCAACATTTGAGAAAAATTTTGAAAATTCTTTGTAACAACCCGAAAAAAGTCGATCTTGGTTATCCGATATACAACACATATTGAACATCCAAGGATCGAAAATAATCGGATAGTCCATGAAATAAATTAGAGGGTGAGGAAAGATAAGATAGAAACTTAGAATAGAATAAGAAGAAGAAGAACACAACATCAGAGTAACACGAACCTCACAGCGGTACGAATAACATATAATATATATCATAACTTTGAAATATAAATCTGTACTTGAATATACATATCATTTCCAAAGTACAACACTTACAACACAGCGGAAATAAACAATAGCTATATGATTTTGAAGCCCCCTTCTCCAGCTCTTCAAGTATCTGTAAATCCCGACTACTTGACTGCCCATACAAAATTAGGCACCCAAGAGTTTAGGGAAACAAAACAAAATAAACTCCGGGTCAGTCATGGGACTGATATGAATAAAACAGTTTAAAACAGTTTGAGCCATTATACGATATCTCATAAGACCATGCCGTATAACGGAACGGGTTTTTTCCTTATGAGAATCCAAAATAATCTTTATATCAAAACTCATTGATATTATAATAGTGTTTATCAACCACAATATAATAATCATCTAGCAGAAACGCTTTCATCTCACGTTATATATATATAGTATACAATCAAAACCGCGAGCGCTTATTGGATAATGGATTTCCAACTATGACAAGGTATGGAACCACCTTACTCTAGTGTACCTCTAGAGAGGAATACACTGGGTTCAACAAGAACATCTTGCAACCCGGCCACACATGACTGACCACTCATTTCGCTTGATTGTATCGAATGTATATCACCAAAGGTTGGGATCAGCAACTGTTTCCCGAATGGAACAACATCGAACAGATTAAAGAATGAAATGAATATCTCTAGATAGGTGATTATACACCCTAATGGGAGCTACCCACATAGCCATGCTGCCTGCCCGATTTTTGTCATTTACCGGATGTGAGGCTAGAAGCTACGCTTGTCTTTTACATGCCACATCTTCTTTCACTTAGAATGTCACATCGTCATACCCTTTAAAATCACAAATTGATTTATCCAAAAATAATACGGGTATACAGCTAAGAGAAATGAATTCCTCTGGCACCAAACGTTAATACTTTTGAAGAGATCAACTTACACGATCTATTAGATATACTCTGTCAGACCTTCTTCCATACAAGTTGTCCTGGGATTGGACAAACCGAAGGCACTATTCAGTACATCCATCTTAAGCGATCTTTACCTAAGATTTATACAACAGCCCTTGCACTTTACTCCGTCTTCAATTATCTTTGGCATATATGATTCACAACGCTTATGCCAATACAGAGTGGTTCTTCGGATAATAATCCAACCGGTCTCTCCATATTAACAACGTTAAAATGGTTGAAACTTTGATAGTCTGTGATTTAACTATCAAAGAAAAACATGTGTGCAAACCACGATATTATATTCCAGATGGAAATTATATCGATCAATCATCATTGAACATTTATCTCTTTAGTTCAATAATTTATTCATTTTCCATTTCCTACTTCCATATATTCATCATTTCATATTTTCTATATTTAGAAAATATACGTTATTAACATTGGAAAACATTTCCATTTCTTGTTTTCTATATTTAGAAAACGTTTCAGATTCTTATTTGGAAAACATTTCCAAAGCTCCTTCATTTGGTTTTAACAGATGTTTAAATAAAGTAGCGCTATGCCAACTCAAACCATTTACTAAATTCACTTAACCATCATTTACTACCAAACCTTACCATTCCTTAGTTAAGAAGGAAGTCAATCAAGTTGGGGTATAATTACTTCTCCGACCTTAACTGAACAACGTTTTAACTTCGAAATAGGCAAAGTTTGTCTTTTAAACCTTTAACAAACTTCCATACGTAACTCTCGGATTCTATTTACGTATCCACTTCTTTATTGAAAACATTGATTATAACGATAACGTTATAATCCCTACTTTCGAAATATCTAACTTCGATTATAACTTTTATTCTTTAATGTGAATAAATAAATAAACACCTAATTTATAAATAAAAAAATCTTGATTTAAACACCAGAAAGTATAAGTACTTTCCCGAATTCGATATAATTGAATTCGACGATTTACTCTCTTCGAATAACTAATATTCGATTAACTCTCTTCGAATAACTTATATTAGATTAACTCACTTCGAATAACTTATATTCGATAACTCTTTCTTTCGAATAAACGATATTCAATAATCTCTCTTCGAATAACTAATATTCGATTATCCCTCTTCGAATAACTATATTCGATTATTCCTTTTTGAATAACTAAATTTGATTAACTCCTTTCAAATAACTAAATTCGATAACTCCTTTCGATAAAACAAATCGATAACTCCTTTCGATTAAACTAATTGATAACTCCTTTCAATTAAACTAATCGATAACTCCTTTCCTTTAACTCTATTCGAATAAACTATATTCGATACTCCTTTAACTCTATTCGAATAAACTATATTCGACTAACTCCTTTGGATTAACTCATCTGGATTAACTTGGTTTGATTAACTCGTCTTGACTAACTTAACTTAATTAACTCGATTTATTTAACTCCACTTGACTAACTCTACTTATTTAACTCAGCTTGATTAACTCCTGTCGAATAAATAATATTCGATTAACTTATATTCGAATAACTATGTCTGTTTTAACTTGATTTCGAATAGCTAATATTCGATTTAACTCCATTTGCTTGACTCTAGATCGCAGCGATCACAATGGTTACGACTGATTCCCTCAGGGAACATCCGACCGCCGTAGGCTATCTGCAGCCCTGCGAATTACGCTAGCAGTCGTACGAAATGTCAACTCATCCTGAGTAACTATGTCTGACTAACTCTATCTCCAATAACTATATTCGGTCAACTCTAGTTGAATAACTAATATTCAATTAATCCTAATTCGATTAACTATGTTCAATTAACTCGATCTGGTTAACTCTAACCGACTAACTCTATTCGATTACAAATACTTCCTTTTCTATTTGTCTATATTTATTCCATATAAATATTTCCTTTATATAATTCTATTTATTTTCTCAAATAATTCCCCGTTTATCTTTATTTATTTTCTAAATAAATAATTCTTTTTCAATTCTATTTGTAAATGTTTTACAAATATTTCTCTTTTGATTTCATTTGTAAATCTTTTACTAATATTCCCTTTTCCATCCTATTTGTAAATGGTTTACAAATATTTCCTTTTCGATTTCATTTGTAAATGTTTTACAAATATTCCCTTTTCCATCCTATTTCTAAATGGTTTACAAATATTTCCTTTTCGATTTCATTTGTAAATGTTTTACAAATATTTCTCTTTCTATTTCTCTTTTTATTTAACCATTAAATATTCCTCTTATAGTGCTATTTACTTTCTAAGTAAATACTCTTTTTATACCTTTATTTACTTTCTAAGTAAATAATCCTTTTTATAAAATTCTTTGATTTTACGAATATTTTATTTTATAACTTCCTTTCTTATAAAATTCTTTGATTTTATAAATAATTTATTTCAATACACAGTTTGAAATTTCCCTTTTCTATTCCAATATTTCTTTTGGTATTCAACAGTACCAAATAACAGGACCAGTGTCATTATAATCAATCGCAGATTATACACCACATCATATAACACAATATATGAAAACAAACAGTATTATAAATATTGAGGAATCCTGTTGGATCCCTCCAACCTATTTTCCTGCATCACAGATGTTAAACAACACGAGTATAAAATATTCTGATAAACAGAATCAGTATTCGATTAACGATTTATATATATATGTATATGTATATATATATATATCGTTATTTATAATTTCAACCAATACACAAGCAATTCAACCAAACAGTTAACACACAACAATCAACAGATAATTATCAGTTCTAAGAATACATTATAAAAGTATAACTGTTCAGAGTTGGTGAGTTTTACTCACATTTCGCATTAACCGTTAAATAACGATTTGCGTCTGTTGATTCAGATGGACAATTTATTTTGCAATAAATTGTAACAAGCTCAGATTCGCTCCCAATCAGTTCCATTGTGGAGCCACCGTCCTTACGATCCCAACGGATCTAGTTTTGTCAAATTCTGATCACGTATGATAAAGTTACAACATTTACAAATTTAAATGAGTATTTATATTATTAAAATCCATTCTATTACCAATTTGGGCTCACCATATAGATAAGGCCCAAACCCAAGGTCATATAACCAGACCCGCCGTGACTTCATCTTCCAAAACAACCACTCTTCTCATACTTCGAACACCATTGCTTCGATTCAATGACACCCCACACCTTCATTTCTCAGTGAACCCACAAACGATCAACACCAGACTAATCCTCTTGAAAATCTCCTTTACCCAATATCATTCATCACCAACTCGAACCCGAAAATCAATTTTCGTTGAGCTGTGTCTAACCGTACTGTAAGGAACCAACATCATCAAATTCGAACCGGATCCTCCAATACTTTGCTGATACATGCCATTCGATCTCACGATCCCATATACGAACTCGAATTCGTCACTTACTGCTTCAGTCACTCAAAAACCGCAACCCTAGAAATCGCTGAACACTCCCAGCGTTGATCGAGCTTCCCAAAACCAGTACTAACGCGAAGCTCTTGTTTTGCCGATCTCTACAAACTAGTTTTCATAAATTAAGAGATTTTATTTCGATTTGTTTGGATTTTATTTCGATGGAAACTTTACTAGAGAAATGAAAAATGTTGGCATCTCCTATTTGACCAAATGGAGAATGAATTTAGGTTAGGAAAGTTTAAGTTATTATATAGGATATTTTTAATAATTTAATATTCGATTATTATACTAAATTTTAAGCAACCATTGTATGTACTCATCCTTAAAAATTCCTGTGACCACATACGATACCCAAAAATCATGAAAATGGACATGCAGCTACAGTTCGTCATTACGGTCCCAACGAAACTAGTTTCGTCGAATTCCGACTCCGTTTACTCACACAGCATATTTTTAACCATCAAAATACTGACTGTTTCTCACACTAAAATCCCGTACGGCCACATACTGACTTCAAAAATCATGAAAACTGAAATCTAGCAATAATTTAATATTGCGGATCCAACAAAATTAGTTTTGTCGAATTCTGAGTTCGTTTCCAAAACTGACTATTTTTAATGCTCTAAATAACCCTTTTAAATATATTAATATATTTAAAAACAATTAAATTTAATATTTAAAAATAAATATTATCGTATATATTCACAACAGAATATCACACAGCTTCAGAATATTCCTATATGAGTTTATAACTCGATATTTCAAATCCCGATTAAATCGATATTCGATTTATAATGAAATTCCTTTTATAAATATAAATAAATCGTTATAAATTATAAAGGAATTCCATAACGACTTTTCTAAAATTTGATTTGGACATAAATCAAAATCTACACGATGAAATCCCGATTTTTCTCTTCCATTAGAAAAATATACTTCACCAGCTCTGAACGTTTCTTGTTTCACAGAAATCCGACTTAAAACGGGTTATGTAAATTCGTTTAAAGTTCGAATCGCCAACTTACGAATTGCCGCGCCATTTCGAGCTCGATTATATTTATAATATAATTAATACGTTCAACTGTCGTTTATATAATATATTCGTTAATATAATTTAACTCTAAACTGAATTATATATTATAAATTGTCCAGTTCAAATTATATTGTGAATTCCACTAATTCTGATTATTTCAGAATTAAATATATTATTTAATTATTATTTTAATTAAATATTTAAGGTTATTTAATTTAAAATGTTTAAAATTACCAAACCATATTTTAAATAATTAGATAAATTAATAATTCGACTATAAAAATACGGGACATTACATTCTTCCCCACTTAAACATAATTTTGTGCTCGAAATTGCTATGTTAGAAAACAAACCCTATCAACTGGGTTACAAATTATTTGTTTAATTCTTAATTTCGGTTTCACTGAACGAATAAACTTCAATTAAAATATTAATTAATTCTTATTAATGAAAATTTTCAAAAATCCTGAAAATTTTCTAACGCCTTCACTTTTCGAAATTTTTCGCCAGCACCTCCTTTGTATGGCTCAATCGGTACAACCACAACTCGCCTCTCTGGGTCATCTCCAACCCAAAAGAAAATCAAATAGCCAAGCGGCTTGCCAATTCGGCTCATCAAAATCTCAAACCCATATAAAATATAAACTTGTACCTTTTTGTCGGGCATATCATTATATTACTTTCACTTGCTACCAACTTAGCATATACCGATACATTTCCAACTTGATCTCAAATCAACTCATTCTCAAACCAAATCATCTGTTTATACCCCAAAACTGAATCCATTTGGAACTCAAGATCCATTCTTGATTTCAACTCTTAACTTACCAATTCAATATATTTAACCAAGTTAAGTTATCTTTCCATATTTCATTAACTAATTAATTCCCTCTAATCAGTTAACCTTATCTCATAACTCAAATCTGATTTTTAATTCAAAATCATTCCATTTACTTACCTGAGTCAAATTATATTCAAAATCCAATCTTACTCAGCATCGTTATATTTTCAATTCAATTCCCACTTCACTGGCCTTCATCCAATTCCTAATTACTTCCACAATTTCTATTGAATTTAGTTTTATTTCAAACAATCTTTTCTTGGGAGTTTTAAACAGTTTACCATATTCGAAAATCAAACTATCCTTTTCAAGATTTAAAATAACTCGTTTTCCACAAAACAATTCAAAAACAAAATCTTTGGTAGTAATCCGTCACTTACAGACTCGAAAATGAACACTAATGTTGTCGCAATTCATCATCAGGGTTATCTCCCAGCTATCGAAGTGAGTTCAATATTATATCACATTTAAAACCATTTCTAAATACTTCCATTTTGAAATCTATTTCAAAATACTAATTCCAATGCTTGGAAAACATTTGTAAAATCCCCCAGGATTTTAAAATTCTCTTATATTCAATCCAAATCCATTTATCAACACTTATTCAAATTTCCAGAGTTTAATCTCCAATTCTGATTTAAATTTCAGATTCAATTCATTTTGTAACACTTATATGAATTTCGATTGGTTATTTATAACCATTTAATTTATAATCTTACTCGATTATAATAACAACCAATATACTTTAATATTTCCAATATATATCCTTTATATCAAAATATAAATTTGGGTAAAATTATTTCATTTACCCTCTTGAAAATGTACTATGTCGGTTTATCGTATTCAAGTGTTTAGTAACCCTTATCGATACAGTGGATCAAACTAATTGACCAAAATTCACAAACTACTCAACTAATAAATCTCCACAATATAAAATTATTTTTATAAAATCCACAAATACGTTCACTCGTATATATACACTCAAACTCAATCTAGGGTATTACTAACCCTATCTCTACCGAGTTACGCCATAGAGCCAAGGTAATTACTTAACCTTAAGCTCTGATACCACTGTAACAACCCGGAAAAGGTCGAACTTGGATGTTCGATATGTGTTGTATATCGGATAACCAAGATTGACTTTTTGCGGGTTGTTACATTCTTTGTGACCATCAACTTAAAGAAAAGTTCTCCAAGTGCCATTTTTGGAGAAAGGAGGTGAGATGCTTAGGGCATATAGTCTCCAAAGAAGGGATAGCTATAGATCCCGCGAAAGTAGTTGCAGTGCAAGATTGGAAGCTTCCTAAAAATGCAACCGATGTGAAAAGTTTCTTGGGTTGGCAGGTTATTATAGGAAGTTCATTAAGGACTTCACAAAGATATCAGCCCCACTCACCGGGCTTACGAAGAAGAACTTGGCGTTTTCATGGGATATAGACTGTGATGTTGCTTTCCAACATTTAAAGAGGGCTCTTACAACAACCCCAGTCTTGACCTTGCTTGATAGGAGTAAAGTGTTTACTGTTTACACTAAAGCGTGCGGCATAGGGCTTGGAGCAGTTCTGATGCAAGAAGGTAAAGTAGTATGTTATGGGGGTAGACAGTTGAGAGTTTATGAAAAGAACTACCCCACCCGTGATCTAGAACTAGCTGCCATAGTATTCACGCTAAAGGTGTGGCGTCACTATCTACTTGGAGAGAAGTTCGAGTTGTACACCGATCATAAATCTCTCAAGTATTTGTTCTTGCAGAAGGATCTCAATTTAAGGCAACAACGGTGGATTGAGTTCCTAGATTCATATGATTTTGAGATTTCTTATACTGCTAGCAAGGGTAATGTGGTGGCAGATGCACTAAGTAAGCAGAAGATGGCCTTAAGTTCTTTGTTCGTGGAGAGGAAGAGCTTGGAGTTCATCTCAACTTTCGATTTTAAACCCTCTATCGAGATTTTGCTTGTCTTGTTTGCATTATTCGAAATACTACCAACTCTTATAGATCAGATAGGAGCTTCACAACAAGGTGACCCACAGATTTTAGACATAATGGATAAGCTCCGAAAAGGGGAGACTTCTAGTCACCTTCGTCGATATACTATAGATGAAAAAGGGTGGTTGCGACGAGATGAAAGGCTTTGTATTCCTCAAACAAGAAGCTTGATAAAGGCAGTCCTAGATAAAGCCCACCATTCTAAGATGACCATTCATCCAGGCGGCGATAAGATGTACAGAGACATCAAAAGGGTTTTATTTTAGGCTGGGATGAAGAAAGATGTGGCCGGATTTGTTTCTCAATGTTTAGTTTGCCAACAAGTTAAAGCTGTGCAAAAGAAGCCCGGTGGTTTACTTCATCCTTTGGAGGTTCCTCAGTGGAAATGGGTGAGTGTCTCTATGGATTTCATAGATGGTTTGCCTAGATCGAAGAAAGGTACCACTAGTATCTGGGTAGTGGTAGATGGACTCACTAAGAGCGCTCACTTTATTTTAATTAAGAGTAAGAGGACAACACTATGGTTGGCAGCAATTTATGTCCAAGAGATAGTTCGTCTTCACGGAGTACCTTCCAGCATCATGAGCGACCACGACCGCATCATCAACTTTGAATTTTGGCAGAGCTTGCAAGAAGCATTAGGTACACAGTTGTGTTTAAGCACCGCTTATCATCCTCAGACCGATGGACAGAAGGAGTGGGTGAACATAATTCTTGAAGATCTTTTAAGGCTATGTATCTTAGACTTCAGAGGGACTTGGGAAAAGCATCTTCCTTTAGTAGATTTTGCCTATAATAATAGTAATGAAGCTAGCATCGGCGTGGCACCCTTCGAAGCATTGTACGTACAACCCTGTAGATCACCAACTTGTTGGTGAGAATCTACAGAAAGATTATTACTTGGACCAGATATGGTTAGGGAAACATCCGAGAAGATTGACCTTATTTGACGGCGGATGAAGATAGCTCAAGATAGGCAGAAATCCTATCTAGATAAGAGAAGGAATGGCATCGAATTTGAAGTGGGAGACTTAGTTTTTATTAAAGTATCACCTCTGAGGAATGTTGTTCGCTTTGGGTTAGTAGGGAAGTTTGGTGCCTAGGTTTGTGGGACCATTTCCCATAACCAAGAGGATTGGCCAAATGGCCTATAGAGTAAAGCTTCCTGAAAATATATCTGGTGTTCATGATGTTTTCCATGTTTCTCATCTGCGGTAGTGCTTGCATGACACTGCGGAAGTTGTTTAGTCGAGTATATTGGAAGAGGTAGAAGTGGAACGGGAGGCGATGGTCAGTCGAGTTCCTTCCCGAATTCTTGGATCAGAAGTTAAGAAGTTACGCAATAAAGAGATCAAGTTGAAAAAGGTTCAATAGGGAGATAACACAGAAGATGTGACTTGGGAGATCGAAGACAAGATTTGTGCTTCGTACCCTTTTCTATTCAAGGGTATGTTCTTAAATCCTTTTTCCAAATCTTTATCAGTACTTGTTTCTATCATTTGAGTATATCCTATCCATAGTATTTTCAACCTTTAGGTAAGAATACTATGAATGTAAACATGTGCTTGAGACATGTTATGTTTGATGGATGCAAGTGGATGCCAGTATTTGCTAGTGGTTGCCTGTGGATGCATATACATACACATTAGGCATTAGATCAGCTCAATCACTCTCATACCATATATGGATATGTGTGCATTTTCATTTCTTTCATTGATGGAAATGGATGAATTAGCATATGGGTGTTGCATTTGGACGAATGAGTGTGCACACATATAGAGCTTACATGTTATAATAAGATTATTTGCATACATATTGGATTCATGGAACTAACATACATTGCATTAAGGAGGTCAACTGAATCAGTAGACCGCCTGATCTTCGCATTAGTATTGGGACATATACACACGCCTTTTCATATACTCATATAAGCATTATAATTCTTTAAGGACAATGGATGCCAGTGATTGGTGGATGAGCAGATAGATGATGGATGGTAGGATACATTCTTTTCAACTTAGAGATTTCGGGGACGAAACCCTTTGAGTAGGGGAGAATTTAACACCCCGAATTTTTTTTATGACAAAAAGAGGATAAATTAAAGAATAATTAATTTAATATTAAGAATTAATGGAAATAACTACATCATTACGTCCGTCTCGAAATTCTGGTTAGGATAGTGTAACACCCTGAAGTTTTGAATAATCAGATTAACTAAATTAAATAATACTTAATTTAAAATATGGGAACTAAGGGAAACGGTTACACCATTGCGTTCGTCTCGGAATTATGGTTGAGATAGAGTCCGAGTTTGCGTAAAATGGATGCCGTATGAAGAAGATATGGACGAACGAAGTTAGGAAGAAAAACCAGAAACGGGCCATAATGCACTAGCGCACTTGGGAAATGCGCCAGAACAAAATTGCACTAGCGCACTTGGGAAGTGCGCCCATGCAATATTGCACTGGCACACTTGATAGGTGCGCCCAGGCCGAGGTAAAAATCTGCACAGATTTCTGAGCCTTTGATTCGAACGGTGAGTTAGTGCTGAGTCAAATCTGACTAGTTAATGAGTCATTCGGGTTTCTGGATAGTTCTAATCTAGACTGAATGTTTGCGGTTAACTCTAGGTCATCCGATGGCTATAATTAAATTGAAATTCTATATAAACATGTGTAGACTCAAACCCTAGAATCAAAATCAAAATTAGATCAGTGGCCGTCAAGTTGTCACTCCAAACCCTAGAGTAGCCGCCACTAACTAGACGCAAATTAAAGACAACAATTCAATTCAAATCAAGCCTAAAACTACAACAACGAAATTGTCTACAACAAGGGAACACTAATCAATTACATAATTCAGATCCCAGAACTCAAGACCCTTTATTCAGTGAGTTCTAATCACTTTTAGGTTTAAATAAATAAAAGTGAATTGTGGTAGACTATGATTTGGGTATATGTTGTTTGTAGTTATGCAAGTTTATTGTTGTGAATCATGAAAAGATGCAAGTTCCTTATTGTTGTGAATCATGAAATGATGCAATTTCCTTATTATTGTGAATCATGAAGTTATGCAAGTTCATGATTGTTGTGAATCATGATATGATGCAAGTTTATTATTGTTGTGAATCATGAAGTTTGCAAATTATTATGTTGAGAAACTATGAACCCATGCAAGTTACCTATGCAAGTTGTTGCCTTTTTAATTCATGAATCTATGCTAGTTGTTATGTTATGAATCATGAACCTCTGTAAGTTACCTATGCAAGTTGATAGGCTGTTAATTCATGGACCTATGCTAGTTATTAGGTTGTGGATCATGAACCTATGTATGTAACCTATGCAAGAGGTTAGGTTATGAATCATGCAAGTTGTTATGTTGTGAATCGTGAAGCTATCTAAGTTGTTAATTATGTTGAGAATCATGAACCTATGCAAGTTGTTATGTTGCAAAATCATGAATATGTGCAAGTTGTTAATTATGTGGTGAATCACAATTATATATGAAGTTATCGTGTCATTTTCCCTAGTTGTCATGATTATGCCAAAAATTGTACTGAAAACAATCACCTTGTCATTCACTTTATTTTATTGTTATGGCGAGACTATTTTGTAGCCTCGATGACCCCAAAAACGCAAACGGTTACGCCAGTTAAGAAGCGAGGAAAAAGGGGATTTTGTAATAGGCATAATTTACTTAGTGATTATGTAAATTGGACACATGATTCTGGTAGGGAAACATATAAATAATTACCTATTATGACATGGGTAAAATTAGGTAAAAATTGTATAATTTGAATATGACCATTTATGGATAGGAAATTCAAATTGTTAATAAGATAGGTATTAACACCTATAAAAAGGAAAGGATTAATTAATTAACTTAATTAGTCAAAAGAGGAATGTTTAAGTATTTAAAGTCTGAAGATTTAATATTGAGAATTGGCATTAATGCCTTAAATGGCATAAAATAAATTTGTGAAGAAATCGGTATGATTTTACATACCATAAATGGATGGACATAATTGAGTCAGTTATAGCCATACTTAAATTTGGAATTAATTGATAATTTGAATAGGGAAAGCAATTCAAATTGGGTAATGATTAATTAGGACTAATTAATCGTCTAAGACACGAGGTTAGGCTCTTTTGTGGTGTAAGACTGCCCGGACCTACCCAGCAAATCCAGCTGCCACAAATGCCAGTCTAATGCGGGAGGTCTTAGGCATA